>WBMZ01015655.1:0-41256 GCA_013400975.1 Atrichornis clamosus
CGGGCCGGGCCGGGCGGTCCGCGGTGGCGGCAGCGAGGGGCGGCCACTCTGGCGAGCGGCAGGACAGCAGCGGCCGCCTGCCCTCTCCTCCGTCCGCAGGCTCCATGGCTGGGGCCGTGCCCTTGCTGCTGCTGCCTCTGCTGCTGCCGCCGCCCGCCGCCGCGGCGCCGGCCGCGGGCGAGCCGTCGTGCCACGGAGCCTTCGATATGTACTTCGTGTTGGACAAGTAAGCGGGGAGAGAGACGCGGATGGGGGTGAAAATCGCCGCCATCGAGGATCGGGGCGGGGGCAGCGGCGGCGGCGCTTTTGTTCGGGCGCTGTGGGGGCTGAGGGCCCGCGCGCGCGGGGCGGCCATGGCGGGCTGAGGAGCCGCGCGCGCGCGGCGCGAGGGGAAGCGGCGGGAAACGCACCGAGAGGGGCTTGACGCGAAGTTCGGGAATCCCATCGGGACCTCGCTGAGGAGATGTGGAGACGGACCGTTGGAAGTTCTCCCCCCGAAGGTGCGTTGGCGGCCAGAAGAGCGAGCGGCGGCAGCATCTGCCGCCCGCCCCGCTGGCCGGGCTTTTGTGGAGAAGTTCGGCGGCCGCGATCGCCCTCAGGGCGAGGGGGGAGCGGGGCCCGGGCCGCCTCACCGCGGGGTCCGCGACAAATCGCGGCGAACTTCCCGGCGAGTGCCGCCCCGACCGGGCTGGCGGTAACTCAAGATGTTTGGAAGAGCGAATACTGTCAGTTTCTCCTGAAAATGTCACCCCAGATCAGGCCGCTGATGTGCTGTGGTTTTCCCTTCTAGGTCTGGGAGCGTGGCGACGAACTGGCGTCAGATATTTGAGTTTGTAAATCAGCTGACAGAAAGATTTGTGAGGTGCGTGGTGCTGCCTGTGACACCCGGGGTGATGCTGGGTCAGTTGTGGGCTGTGTTAAACCCCCGTCCTGCTCCCCTGTGCTTTTGCAAGCTTGAAGGATGTGTTTCACAAACACCCTTAGAGTTTGGCTTCTAAGACCCAAGTTGCTGGAAAATGCTGGAAACTTCTACTTTGTTTTCTTGTGCTTGGAGCTCAGCAAAAAGGTGGTAATATGCATCTTTAAATACTTAATCTCTTAATAGATGTGATTTGACTTTTTTAAAACTTGTTTTTCAATAAACCACACACCTGATTTCTGATGGAGTGCTGCTCGTATTCCATGTGTGGAGATCTATAGAAAGAAGCAGTCTGAACACGTCTACGTATGTTTAAATATATAGTGCAGGTCAAAAGGAAGAGAGCAGTGTTAAAGCTCAAATGCAGAGGAAGCCCATGCCATGTAATCCACTTTTTTACTGTTAGCAGTGTTGTCAGGCAAGTCCAGCTCCCCTTGAAATAGCTGCTGTAAATCCTGGCTGACTGCTGTGTACAAACAGGTGAGGATTGCTGGGATGCAGTGTTTTGCTTAAAAAACCCCCACAGCAGAACCCAGAATAAACCAAAGGAATCCCCCTCATTCACAGGTAGAGATGTTGTGGTAGGTTTTACTAAGGAAGACTACGTGCAATGTGCAGTTGTGATCTTGGCTTGCTAATAAAAATATACAATTAGGCTTTTATAATTAAATATTGCTTATTTCCATCTTGTGAAAAGCAAATCTTCTGTAAATTTCTGGAAAACTTCTGTCAAGGGGCCGACAGAAACTTTAGAAAGGTATTTTGTAAACTCTAGAATGAAAAAAAACAGGGTAAAAAGAGAGCCTGATATGAAAGCAGCACTTTCTTTGGGGTAAGTGGTAAAACACTTGCCCCCCCTGAGCGGGTGGTGCTTGTTCAGTGGAAATCTTTCAGTTCAGCATCTTCTCCAGCCAAGTGACACTCCCTCTTGCAACAGTTGTGTAGAGGTCTGGCTGTGTTACTATCCCAGTGTTTGCGTGCTCCCAGAGCAAGCATGGATGGGCTGCCTTGTGGAGAGAATGATTCCGTGGGAGTCCTAAAGAGAAGTTGACTAAAACATAACTTGGAGAGTATTGCCCATGGAATTGCATCTCAAACAGGGAAGTGTCATGGTAATGACTAAGCAATGATGCAATTACCAGAGACTGGGATTGCAAGTACTTGGTTTTGTTTGGCAACCAAAAAAGATTGATAGCCCTTTGGTTTTGATTCTAATTTAGAGCATCTCAGATTTTGGTATTCAGAGCCATTATGGACAGACTTCAAGGCTGAATCTTAAATCCAAGGTCTGCTAAGTTCTGTGCAGACTTGAAGTACGCATATTCCCATGATGTCAATAATTTTAAGTTGCATTACTGACACTGGCGAACTGAAAACATATGGTCATTCAGCTTTACAAGTGTTAAGTCTTTACTAACATTAGCCTGATTGATTAATGCTGACAATCACATATAGTGAATTATAAAGTTACTGAATATATTAGAACTGTGATGAATAAAATTTAAAATCAGGTAGGAGAGATGTTACAACTTACCTCAGGAAAGTTCCTGTCTTGGGCCTCCGGAGCACCACGCAGCTCTTAAGTGTTTTCCACTACTAATTGGATATGATTCCCTGTAACCTTGTGCAAAGAGACAGGTGAGCTGCTTAAAAATTAAAAAAAACCAAAACAAAACAAGAAAAGGATTAAATTCCTTAATAAAATCAATTCATACAGTATTGCTTTTTACAATGACATTTCCCTGGATACTTTTAGGGAAGAAGTTCTCAAGTTTCACAACTCTCTTGTCACTGAAACAAGACTAGTCTCACTCTGGAAGAGTTTGCACGTTGCTTTTTTGGGGCTGAGACAGTCAGCAGGCACTGGTTCTGTGACTGGGATGATTTGATGATCCAAGAGCACAGTTGGAAATAGACATTGTGTCAGCCTGGAAAAGAGGGGAAAGGGACTGTGTCACTTTCAAAGAGGAAGGGAAATGTGTCTATGGTTAGCACCCAGAGCAGGAGGGAATTGAGTCTTTATCCTGGCTTGGCGTTACACCAATGACTGTGACAATGCCGAAGGATGTGTGTTACCTTCTGTGTGTCGGGAGGCCACGTCCTCTAGGTTTACTGAAGTCTAGTCTTGGGAGACATATAATTCTGCTACTTTGTAATAATTCTGCTACTTTGTTCTCCAAGCATCTGGGTAAGGAGAAGATGGGCAGAAATCCTTTAATTCCTCTCATTTTCGGTTTCAAAAGTTCAAAAGTATGTTCCCAGGAAGCTGGAGGATAATGTGAATGAAGCCTGAATAAGTGAATTAAATGCTGTGCATCTGTATGTTTCTCTGAAATGTGTTTTTCTCTTCTTTCCCTTTTCTAAAGCCCCAAGATGAGATTATCGTTTATCGTGTTTTCCACCCAGGCACATGTCATTATGCCACTAACTGGAGACAGGTTAGTGCACTGCTTTTTTAATTCCCCCCTTCCCTCCCACTGTGGGCTCTTCCTGAATCAGAGGAGCAGTAGCAGATACAGAACAGCAACTGATACATCTAAGTAGTGGCCAGTCATGAAGCCTCCGCACAGAGCTGATTGAATTTTGTGACCATATCACTGAAGAGCCTCATAAAAAAAGGAAGGACAGGAACAATGGGAAAAAAATCCTGGATCTTAACTCTGCCACTGCTTTGCAGAAAAACTGCCAGTAATGTTTTCATCTCTGTGTGACTGCATTTCCCTTGGCACAGCAGGAGAATGATTCTTGCATTTAGTGTTATAAAGCAACATCTATAGAAAGGTTTTCATTATTTTTTCACGTCTAGGAAAAGCATGAAATGGTAAATAAGTGTTTCCTACAGTCTTACGTAAGGTGGGTATTTTCTAATCAGAACTTCAGAAACTGTTTTAGACAGTAGAGTTGGTGCCACTTGAAGGGTGTGAGGTCTTTCTGGCACTGTGATGACATATGGATGTGCCTGAACTTTTGGTTGATGGTTTCAAAGGCATTGGAATTCACTCTGATTTCTAAAGCAAGTAAGGATTAACAGGTCAGATAGCTCAAGGATGGGTGGAGGGAAACAGAAGGAAGAGAATGCTGTGAAAATAATTACTGAAATCACAGAAATTAGGAAATGATCTTGTGGAATGAGTGCACTCAGCAGAGGACAGTGATGTTCCTGGCAGAGTCCCCCGGTGTCTTCTCAGCCTTGTCAAAAGCAACATGACCTCTCTCTCTGTCCCTTCTGTCCAGAAGCTACCACAGTGCACAACCTTGTGATTTTTGAACACGTGGATAAACCATTTAGGAATCATTCCAATGAACTGTGTCAGGGGGAAGTGAGGTGGTCCTTCTTTTCTGCTCCCATTGGTAGGGTCAGTGCAAAATGTGGTCTGCCATAGTTGGTTAGTTTCTGCTCTGGGCTTGCTTTAAATAGTACATAACAGCAAGTACAAGACTTTCTGAAAAGATCTGTCATTGGCAACAGACACGTCATGCTACAGAAATGTAGTTGACATCCAAGATGTCTAAAAAACCAATTCTAAGCCCCTCCTGTTTTAGCATTTAGAAAGTGGTGTGACTTGATAACATCCACTTCCCCCCATCCAGACTGGGTTACTGGATCTGCTCTGCAGGCAGAGACAAGCTTATAAGCCATTTTTCCAGATGGCTTGAGAGGGGGTCAGGAGAGGACACTTGAGCCTGTTCTGAGGCCTGCTGAAGTCAATGAAGTCTTTTTCTCCATTTCAATAGGCCTGTCAGTGGCCTGTTCCTTATCAAGCACGGGAGCCAGCACTGATAACACAGAGACCACTTGAAATGCTGGGCAGGATGCTGGAACCCCGCCATGGGAACACAGGCTCCTTTTTCATTGCCTGTCTGTGGCCCTTTTGGGGCCATGGACAGAATCATGTTTTTCTCAGAAGCCTCGTGTAAAGCACACGAGGAACCTCTGGAGTTCTAGTGGGTTCCCTTGGGGAACTTGGCTCTAGTTAAAGATTGGCTGATGCTTTCGTGAGTGTGTCAGGGGAAGGAAGGTGCCACCTTACTGTTCAGGAGGAAGTATAAGGAGAACGAAGAAGGAGACAAGTAACTGTGACCATATGTACACAGGTAAGAGTGGATAGATACAGTTGGAACAGTTGTCCTTTTAAATATTTAAAGAAGTCGACAGAGGAAAAGTACTAAGACTGTCTGGCTCCCATTGTTCCCAACAGAAGATAAGGATGCTAAGTACAGTGCAGTTCTGGGGATGGGTGTGTGAGGGGGTGATTATGGCTATTATGGCCTTGGTTTGTTTCGTGCACTCTGGACTTGCAAGCATGTTTTTGCCGTGGCTTACTTGCTAATTCCCAAATGTCAGGAAACCACAATTCCTTCCCAGCAGTTAGATCAAAGTAGGGCAGTAATTTTTGTTTTGAAAGCCTTAGGCTTCTGGTTGTTTGCATGAAGTTCTTGCTGGGTTTACTGCACAATAAAGCTGTGGCTATAAAGAAAGCCATACCGTAGTGCCAAAACTCCCAAATATTTTGTGACGATGAGCAGTGCACTGTGACTAACTCTGGAAACAGAAGTCACTGTTAATCACAGTGCCCATAGTGCTGTAACAAATCCATAGAATAACAACACCACCCAGATTGAAAAGCCTTCTCACAGTGGTTACAGCCCAGTTGAAACACACACGTTTGAAGCGTAGAAACTGTGGACTAACTGCTACACAAAGGTTTGTGCAGTTACATTTGGGGCTCAGTGTTGGAAAGTAAGTGGTTTGGGAAAGTGGATACACTCACGAATACCATCCAGCTGACACAATGTTGCCTGTGTTCTCTTTCGGCCAGCTATGCTGGCCAGCAGCAGTCCAGGTTTCTGTAAAGCTTCTTTTGCAGCACTGACCAGTGCCAGTGGCCAGGACGAGCCCTGCTTCCTCTGCCTGGGTGAAACTCCTGCAGGAGATAAAAAGAGACTGTGTTAATGAAGGTGGAAAAGTAGGACACTTGAGTAGCTGGTACATGACCAACTGTATCATAATTGTCCATAGTCCAGCAGTGCACTGACTGCTCCTGGTTTCACAGGGACGTGTAAGATAAGGATGCACTTGGAGCGTTGGTCACGTGACTGCACTTGGTCCAAGAAGCTTGCCAAAATAGACCCAACTGCAGAGAGTGTGTTCTGCTGTGTGTATCAAGTACAGCAGAGTTGGCTGGTGATGTGGTTTCCGTCTGGATCCCGTGCAGGAGGCCTCAAGTTTGAAGCAGAATAATTATTATAATTGAATCAAGCCCTTTGTAGTATTTAGGAGGCATAGAAAGCACGAACTTCCTCCAAATGAGGCATCTGAGAAGGCTTATGTGCAGAGTTTCCTTTCACCAGTACGACAGGTCAGATGGAGCCATCCCTCTTTTTGTCAAAGAACACTTCCCCCTCTCGGTTTCAGTAACAAGTTAGTATGTTTTCCTGTTTACTATAAGTCCTTCTTAGCAGCAAACCCCAAGTTTTGTTTGCCTTCATTTGTTAGAGATGAGCCCGTTGCTGTGCAGCCTGATTTCTCACCATAAATACGTGCTCTGTGAGAGCCACCATGTCCTGCCAGTGCTCGTATGCTCAACGCACTGAGATAATTCAAGATTCCAGGACTTCAGTAGGTGGAATACAACATGGGAATGACATACAGGATACTGTCCCCCACCCAGAGGAGCTAAAAACACCCGGTCTGGAAACTTCATGGATATTAACGACTGTGTTTGCCTGGCTGCTGCTGGAAGAGCTGTCTTAGGCCAGTTGCACAGCTGAGAGAGAGAACAGACTGGGTAGCTATTAAAAATTAGTTGTGCCTGTGCTAAAACACAGAAATGGGCTGCAGCGCATATGCTGAGTGGGGAAAAGATATTAAATTTGCACTTATTCAGCCCAAACACAGACAGGCTGCAAGTTGTTGATTCTGTTTTACCTCTTCCACCCTCCCTCCCTTGTCTGACTTGCGCCACAAAGCGAGTTTGCCCTCAGCCTTTGTTACTGTTTCTGAGCTGTGCTCTGGGATGTTCAGGCACCCAGGCTGAGGGCAGGGCTCTGCAGTCTCGGTACAGGTGAGTTACACAACCAGACCTTCTCTGGACATTTCTGTGGCTACTGAAAGTCATTACAGAAACTAGAGAAAGGGAAGTTGTAAGAGCATTGAAGAGCAGGAATGGTCCTGAGTGCTGTGGCTGGTTGACTGCAGAGAATCCCATTATCAGAACGGTGCAGGCAGACATGAGCTCCTGTGCCCAACCTCCAAACCAGTCAGGGGTGAGTTTTAGTGTGATAGAGCCCCCCTCTCCTACTGCTTCTGGTGTCCCAAGTCCTCCATCTCCACTGACCTGTCATCC
The DNA here is from genome assembly GCA_013400975.1 of Atrichornis clamosus. Lineage (NCBI taxonomy): Eukaryota > Metazoa > Chordata > Aves > Passeriformes > Menuridae > Atrichornis > Atrichornis clamosus. Next base: position 7,267 of record WBMZ01015655.1, read on the forward strand.
AGACCAGGACTCGCTCACACTTGACCAACTTGAAGAACATGTGGGTCTTGTTCACATCTGGCTGGGTCTATCTAGTGCAGCTGTGCCCTGAGGGAAAGAGATGGTGGCAGATTAAGTGCAGCTAAAGAAGCTCATGCCACCAAAGATTTTCCTGGAACCCCTTGTAGGCAGAGGCCTGGCAGCACCAGAGATTTCTGTGCGACCGGGTCACAAGACATTGCAGATAAATAAAACCGAACTGATTGTACAAAAGCTATTTTTGCAAAATGAAATCTGTTTCAGAAAACTGGGACTTGAGTTGCTGCTTGTTTCTTGGCAGCAGAGCACTAACGCCTGTAATGTGCTGCCACTCATTTCTGGCAAGCACCAACTATGTGGTTTATAATCTGCGTTCATACATAATCACTTGCAAGTTGTTTCTATAGATGCTGAATGTAAAATATTTGGATCAAACAGATTGTATTATCTTACATAACTTGTTCTCTTCCATACATTCAATGCCACATTTCTCTTTCACCCCCTCCCCTCCCTGATTGTATCGGTGGATCCTGTGATGGGGAGCTTATTCCAGCCATGGATTGTACTTTGGAACAGAGCTGCTAAACATAGAGGAAGCCCATCCGTGGAACAAATGACAAGTGGGTGGCATTCAGGCAGTGTGGCATATGCATTCTTTCTCATTTGGTCTGGCCTAAGGAAAGCTTTCACGCATCCTGCAATGTATTTTCTTTCCTTCCCTCTCCTCCCCCCTGCTGGGTTCCTCTTTCTCACCTAGGTTTGTCACAGTGTTCTATATATTCTGGCCCAAATTTTGTCCCTACTTAGTTTTCACTTGTCCTTTCCTACCAGAGCTTTCCATGGACTTCATTGAAACTGTGCTTGCAGAAGAATGAAGACCCTCCAATTTGATTATTTCAGTAGACTATCTGCCTGTTTTTCCCCTATTTGTGCTGATTTCACTGGAAATAATTCCTGTGGTGCTGTCTACCGGCTTCGCCACTCTCATCCCCATAGTGAGCATCTCACAGATGGATCTGCCGTAGAGCTCATGAGAAATCACGGTGCAGACGTATTCTGTTAAATCGAAGTCAGCTGTGACCTGGGTGTGATGTCTTATGAAAGGTCACACAGAAAGGTAGTGAGAGCCAAAAATTAAAAACTACCTTCAATCCTACTCTTTTCCCATGGGTACAAAAGGTTTCTTGCAAATGCTGCATTTACCTATTGATATGTTTTTAAGGGCAAAGGTTTTAATTATTGCAGTTCAGTTCTACCTGATTAAATTCCTGCATATTTGCCTGGAAGTTTTCTGTTGAAATAGAACTGCTGTTTTAGGGGATTTTCTCTTTAATTACAGTGTGATTGGAAGCAAAGTTGGTTTTACTGAGCAAAATAGACTTAATGTAACAATTTCCACTGGACTGTGTAATGCTGAGGCTTTGTCACCACTTTGCAGTATCTGCTCCTGAACATTTTCCTTGACTCCAGCTCTTTGACTCACTGAATAGCATGTTGTGTTGGTTAGGTATGAAGTACCTGGTCCGACAGCACCACTTCTGTCATGAATACTCAATTTGCCTCCACATGGGATCGTAGCTAAAGGCTCTAAATCACAGCTTTTCATTTCAGATCTCTTTTAGTACAAATACAGTTTTTCAATGGATAAATTGCATCCTGTCCCCACTTCAGATCACACTAAGAGTCTCTTACCTTTTTTTGTTTGCAGACAGAAAATCAAGAAAGGTCTTAAGGATCTGGAGGAGGTGACACCAGCAGGTGAGACATACATACATGAAGGACTAAAACAGGTAGGTTTCACTCATCTTCTTGCAATCAACACATCCTCTGTTCTCACCCTTTGGATAACAACCTGTAACATAAATAAATTGATTGTACACCTCAGTCTGTTACGCTCAAATCTTTCTGGTTGCCTAAGAGGTCCATGGGTTGCCCAGGCACTCTGCAAATCCCATGCAGAAGATTAGCCATCACAGAAATTTGCCATATGGAATTTCTCTGACTTGATCCTTCTCAGCAGACCACAGGTCTGTGTCATGAATCTCAGAGCTCACCCAGCATACCAATGACATGGTAAATAGTCACTCACAGCTTGGTAGGGCTGCGGGGCTTGCAGTGCCTTCTAGAGCACTCTCCTTGGGGAGAGTTGACTGCACAGAGCAGCGTTTGTGAGACAAATGCTTTTAATTTTGGACTGTCTTAATTATGAAGTTCCCAACTGCTTATATTTTCTTAGTTCATGTAATGCAGTTTTGGTAAAAACCCGGCCCTGAAGGTGAGGATCTAAGCTTTCACTGTTACAGACAAATCAGTTCTTCCTCTATAGCTGTGGAGCCACACTTGTAACCAGAATCTGCACACTGAAAAGCTGGGCAAGAGAATTTTGTTGCTGTTAAAAAAAAAAAAAAAGTTTTAAGCCATTCTTTTTATATCTTGGAACCTACTGACTGCATTTGAAATCTGAGGGAATAGCAAAGGAAATCCTAACAGTGGATCTGAAGAGGTCTGTCTGGAAGAACTGCAAGTTGGCAAGGGTTGACAGGTTAGTGACCCCAGTGCTTCAGAGATGGGCCAATGAGGGCTTTCCCTGCTGGTAGTGAGTTCAAGGGAGGCAGAGGATTGTCATGAGAGACAGGTTTGAGGATGAGGCTGCGTGGTACTTCAGATATTGTATTTGGTGCTTAGAAGATGCATTGTGGTTAAAAGTTCAGGTGTAACTTTAAGGTGGATAATTTTTTGTTTGTTTTCAGGCCAATGTGCAAATTGCCAAGCAAGGAGCCTCGAGGTTCTCTAGTATCATCATTGCACTGACTGATGGCAAGCTGGATGGTCAGATTCCCTTGTATGCAGAGAAAGAGGTGAGCGCCAGCTGGAAATACACGTCACGTTCTGCAAAGTTTGGGTGCTGCCTGTTGAATGAAAAAAAGCTTATTCCTCTGTTCTATGACGGCACAGGCAAGGAAATCCAGAGAGCTGGGAGCAAGAGTTTACTGTGTTGGTGTCCAGGATTTTGAACAAGAACAGGTAAGATTAAGAACATTACTATTTTAGGATACTAGGGAGTACCTCATCCCAGGGTTTTACAGAGTTAATGTTAAGTAGTACGGAAATTTAATTTTACTTGCATTAAGCAGTGTAATGTCATCTCTGGCTCAGGAAACACGCTCAGATGTGTGTGTGGACATAAATAGAACGTGTGGGTGTCGTGCTCACTGCCAAGGAGACCCATTGGAAATCCCCTTGCTAACTGGGAGCTGCCAACAGAGGGGGTGCAGGCAAGCCCCGTTCTTGGGAATGGCAACCAGGTCAGGGTACTGACCTCATGAACAGAGGAGCTGTAGACAAGGTTCAAGCAGTGTCTATATAACAGGCTTGGGATAAGGAAAAGAACACAGGATTCATGTCCTTCATTGAAAGGCTCTTCCAGAGTTGCTGTATCCCTCTGAAGACTGTAGCTGCTCCTGTTCCATCGAAGTGACTTAAATGAAGAAGAACACAAAGGGCTCTTTTCCTGCAAAAGATGTACAGAAAGGGTTTTTAGTGGAAGGCAGAGCAAACAGGGAAGGCAATTTTGGACAGTTACAAAATCACTTTTCAGAGTAGACGAGGGTTACTTTTAGACATCCTTTTAAATTTAAAGGGTGTAAAGCAGTGCGATGAATTTAGTTTGCCAGATGATTCACGTGTTTGCATGTGTTTTGTCTCCAAAGCTGGAAAGAATTGCTGATGTGAAAGAGCAAGTGTTCCCTGTCACTGGAGGATTCCAAGCACTTAAGGGGATAATCAATTCAGTGAGTACCAGGCAATAAGTTTTACATTTCCTCAAGATTACAGCATACTCCCCAGTCACACTTCCTTTTCTAGGCAGAACTGGTTCCTAAGTCAGTAATTGCAGTAGATGAAGTTCCCTCCCTGTTATTTTAGAGATGCAGTTCTGTAAATCAGCACTGCCTGCGCCTCCTGCAGTTATTCATGCTCAGATCTTGTGTTGATTTTGAGGATTCCTCACAAGGAGAGGGGAGTTCCTGTGGGAAGTTTGGGGAATGCTTTGATGGGGGATGTGGCTTTGGGTTTAGTCTGGAAAAGAATGGAGACTGTTACTCTGGGAGAGTTGAGAACAACTGGTTAAAATCATGGGGTAAAAGTACGATTCAGGAATTGCCCAAATCCTTACATAAAGAGAGAAGCTTTAAAGCTTTAACAAGTTTTAAATACCTGACTTTAACTGCTTGTTATCCCAGTAAGTAGGATCCCAAAAGTTCCACTTTTCAGCATGGCGTGAGAAACTCCCATCAGTGAGATGAGACCATAGAGTTAATTACTGTGGTTTGCAAGAAGGTATCAAAGAGAAACATGCTGGCTGTGATCAGTGGCTTGACAATATTGTAGCTGTGTGTCAAGAAGACACCTGTGGTTGTGGACACAATTTATTTGTCTCATTTTAAACTAAAGGCTGTTATTTTATGCAAGGTTAACAGTGCTGCAGCTGCTGCATGTAGGCAGCACAGTGCAAACAGGTTTACTGGCAAAAGTCAAAACTGATGATGAAATCTTTTTTCTGAGAGAGGGCTCGCTGTCTTTCATTTCCCTTTCCTTTTTTTTTTTTTAAGTAACGAAAGGATACTACTCACATACAGGATATTACACAGTCATGAATTTATCACTTCCGTTGAGCAGTATGGTTTTTGTGAATGCCATAATGCAACAACTTATTTTCCTTCTTTTTGCTTAAAATAAATGTAGTTTCTAAAGAGAGATAAATTTCTAAAGAGAAACAAGAGAGATAATCAACCTTTTGATGCATTGACAGTTATTCTCCTGGAAAGACAGTGCAACCTATGTGGTACTGCTTAAAATCTTTACTAGTTAAGATCTTATTCTATGCTGTATAAAAGACTTACTGGATGCAGCTATGCTGCTGGTGCAAGTGATCGAAGTGCTAGTGCTGGGCTTATTTATAAGAGTTGAATGTTTAACCTCAGCTGATTACATTATGTTTCCAAGCATACTGCTTTTCAAAATATATATGTCAAGGATAGAAGAGTGAAGACATTCGTGTTTGGCATTTCCTCCCCAGCGAGAGCCACTGACCTGCAGATGGGAGCCTTCCGAGGAGTCAGGTCTCCCCACTCGTCTTGTCCTTTGAGGCAGCAGCAGGAGTACAGTTGCTCGAGGTTTCTGAGGAGCTCAGCTTAAAGAGTCTGTCATTCAAACATATGGAAGGTTAGCATAAGCTGTAGGTTGTCCCATTACCCACATTCTCAGCCAAGGTGTTTTTGGACAGTCTCTTCCCAGTAACTGTGCCAGCCTGCCTCTTCTATCCCTCCCAGAAACTTTAAAAGTACCTTTGCTTCTGTGTCAGCAGCGAGGGAAGCTTTTCTGATAAGATGTGGCAGATGGTGTTCGCACAAGCCTCAATCCAGCTTCTTCTGACACTGAAAAACCTGGCTGTAAAAATCACAGATTTGGGAGATTTAATTTCATATCATAGCTGTAGAACAGGACCAGACACAAGGAATAGCACCACTTTGTTTTAAGGTAACAGCTTAACACTGACAGGAAAAGCAAACTGAGGTACACTGTTCTACCCCTTAAATGTGAGTTCTGCTTCTGCAGACCAAGCTCCGGAGTTGGTTCAGGGTTTAGTTACTGCCTACAACTGCATTGGACATGGCAACACTCGGTTTTTACCACAGAGCTTGGATGGAAGCATCCATAGGTAGGGTTTTTGCTTGGTTTGGTTTTTGTATGTATGGGGGGTTTTTTCCTAATGCATGTATGGTGGCTGTATTAATAAGATATTTTGGCATATTGTAGTTATTACTCAGTTTTCTTTGCAGGGGTTTTGAATGATTCTGACAATTCATTCTCACAACATTATAACACTTGTAAGCAGATCTAATGAAACAGTCACAGTTTTCCTTTTTAGTCACTACTATAAATTCATTTCAGTCTGCAAGTTAGCTAGAGAATACAGATTCAGAGACACTGTTCTAAAAGGGAAGGCTAATTTCAAACCAGGTGAAAATGAGATACGTCACAAACGTGCAGCAGTACTGCTCAAAGTACAGAGTCAGAGATGCAATTGTGAAACCCTCCGTGAATGTTGTTGAGCAATTCTGTTTAGAAAAAAACACATTGTCTTCAGAAATGGCAGCAACCCAGCAATGAAAACACCTGAGCAAAACTACAACCCAGAATTGTTGAGTAGAAATAATGCAGGGCCCTCTACCACACTGATCTCTCCAGGTATGAGATCTGATAACCGTTACATTTGTACTGTATTTCAGAAGAGCTGAACAGTTAATCTCCGTTTGTTAGTGTTAAAAAGAAGTGATGAGTTTTAGCACAGACTGTAGTACCTGCTCCTGCAGTTACATAAGCAACTTTAAGCAACTATTCCAATTTATTTTCTCTGGACAGAGACACAAAATCTGTTTAATTGTGACCAGAGATTAACATTCAAGACAGACAAGGTGAACATTTAGAGTAACCCTGGCTTAGATGCTGGAGAACTCACACTGTGTTTTGGCATTAGTTCTGATAAAATATCAGGGAACTGAGAAGGGTTTAAGCACCACCATGCTGTGTGTTTTTCTGCTGAATAACATCAACTACCAATTCTAAAACTCTGTGCAGACCTCTGAAGAGGGGGCTGCTTTGCGAAATTTCCTACTCTGCTAGCATTGCTAATACCTAATTTACAAAGTTGTAACTAAACAGCGTTGTCAGGGTGAATAAATCTAAGCAAAACTCTTGAGCTTAAAAGCAAAATGCTGAAGGCAAGTTACTGCACTCTCAGGAACAGTTACTGATGGGGTTTGGCTGATTGTTGCATGGAGTGGGGCCTTGTGAGCCAGGACAGTGTGAACTACAAGGCTTTGAGAGGGCACAGTTTCTGACACCATGTGGCAGATCAGTACTAGATAAGAAAATTAAACCTTTAATTAAACACAGGTCCTGCTGATTCGTGAGTGAAAGTTGTCTGGTTGTCTCTGCAGGCAGAATTGGACAAGGCTTGTGTCTTTAAAAGTTACATTAAGGGAACTCATTTTAGTAACATTATTAGAGTGTATGACAGCTCTAAGTAGACTTAAACACATTTTTATACTGAAGTAAGTTGACAGCGCTTAATACAGGAAGTTAAAATATATTTTGTTCTTAGCAAACAGCACAAAAACTTACGAGAGAAGACTACAGGAACTGATGCATTCAGAACTTTGGAGGAAGTAGTCAGTTCGAAAAAGGGTCAGCCTAGAGTTGTTATATGTTTCACTGTTAAAAAATTTCTTAAGAATGCTACCTGGAAGGGATTAGAAATAGAATTGGTAAGCTCTCTTTCTGCTTGTTCATTTTACAGGTCCTCAGGTTTTTTTTTTTTCATTTTACATGGGCAATCCTTAAACATAGTGGACAAAAAAAAAAATTAGGTCAAGTTGTGCAAACTGAGTAGTTGCACCACCCAGAACATTGTAAATTGAAGCAAAATTCTCTCCAAGTTGGCTGAGCCTCTCTGGGAAAAACTCTTAGCATAAAGCTGTCAATTTGTCCAGGAAAAGTTGCAAATTTGGATACTCAGGGATCCACCTCCTGGTGAAGGGGTGACCAGGGAAGAGGAGACCTCAGGGTTTGCAGGACCTAAACTCCCAGGCTGATGTGGAGTTACTTAGACCCATCAAAGGAATGCCCCTGGGAACAGTGAGACCGAACAAAGGATTAAATGCACACAGGGTCCTTAAACTAGTTTCATCCAGTGTCAGACTCTGGCTAAAGGGGTATAAGCAGAGAGTACTATAAAAATATAAATTCTCTGCTCTAAAAGTATAAATTCTCTCTGGTAAAACTCTGTGGGTGATAGAGAGAAGTCTGCTCCTCTTGCAAAAAGCAGTCAGCAAAATCCCTCTGGCATGCAGATCCATTTGGACACCAGTAAAGGGTATCTATTGAATATCCTGGGGGTTTCCATGTCAGCTAGATGGTTCCTATGTCACTTGCTGTGCACGGCAACGCATTCCTACTTCGGAGTTACATGGATTGGTGACAACCAGCTCAGCGGGGCCCGCAGGGAGCTGCTGCACAAACCGTACATGGCAGCAGCACGCTCAGCCGCTCCCAGTACCTCATGGAGTCACCTCTCATCTGGAGCGTGGTGACACTCACTGTCACCACGCCTGTGCCCCGGTGCTTAGCACAGAGAGGGGCCCCTAGGCTGCTGACAAGACTTGGTGACAAGCAGACCTGTCCCTGTTTGCCTTACTAACACAAAGTCAACAGGAAGGGAAGCCCACAACCCGTGTTGGACAGCCAGTTGGTACCCAAACAGGGACAAATTCAAAGTGTAGTGAGGAAGAGTGAGTTTTGTTGAGGTAGGCAAGAGCTCTTCATGTGAGGAACAATTTTGGCCTTTATGATTGGCCTTTTGCCTTCCCAAAGATGTGCTCTAGCCTCTCTCTGTGAATCTGATGCCTTTTGCTCTAGCTGTGCTGTCAGCAGCACTTCCTCAGGCTGACCTGGCTTTGGCACTGGGGGATGGTGAATTACTCAACTCACATGAGTCCAGCAGCATCTCCCACTGGTACCTGCTGTAAGGCAGCAGAGTTTATGTTTATGGAGGCCAGGAAACTTACTCACTGCCACAGTGGTGCTCCAAGGTTAGACACTGGTGAACACTGGTTCCATATCTCTAACGTGAATGCCTACCAAGCTCTGCTGTCCGAACTGTGGTGTCTCGGGGGCCAGGTTACAGCTTGGGTACTGAGCAGCAATCACGGACTACGTAATTTTCAAGTAGTCCCTACTTGTGCCCAGCCTGCACAGCTCCCTTGAGCTGAGCTGCCTCCCTGAACTTCCTTGATCACAGTGGACTCAGGCTGCTCCCTCCGTTTCCTTAACTGCTGTCCCTCTACTGCGGATGAAGGGGGTCAACCAGCTGACTGCATGCGGTTGAGATTTTTCAAGGCCAAAATCAGCTTAAACGGTTCATTATCAATTATACATCAACTTAATTGGATCATTTCCTGTAGGAAGAAAATATGCTTAGTTTATGCACTGGGAATCCAGGAAGCAAACTATTAGACATTGAAGGAGGTGGGGGGAGGAAAAATGCAGCAAGTTATCATTAAAAGAATTACTCTGATTAAATCAGTCATCTTCTTTAATCCCCTTGGACGGTCTAATCTTCAAGCTGCACTGGGTGCAAGGTTCAGAACTAACGCTGCGCTATGTTTTCCATGTGATTGAGACTGAGGAGATAGTTTTGGGAATTACTGCATGTAGTTGTTAAAAGGAATCAATGGCCTGGAATAGAATGCTTTCTGCTCTACCCTTCACTGCTGTGCAGCCCTTAATTTGACATTCTCTGACATATTACAAAGCATATAATGTTCTCCTGGAGCACAGTGAGCTTGATAAGGCAGCACCGGCGCTGACACGGCTCCGGTTAGTGCGAGCGTGCCTGTGCCCTGTGATTGGGATGGGACTTGTCAGCCATCCCTGCACGGCTGGCAGCTCTGTTACGTAAGGGATGCTGTACAACTTGCTCCAAAGGAAGCAAGGTCCAAATGAAATCCAGTGTTTCCTTAATGATAAGTTTCTTTGAGCCAGATTTTTCTTACTAATTAGAGAAAAAATAAATAGCCCAAACAACTTTTTTCCTGTTATGGAAAGTAACAGTTTGTCTTGATTCCTAGTTACATTTCTTGGTAAGTAATGGGTTTAGGGTTGTTTTTAGTAATTTGGGGGCAAAGGTTCTGATGCTGTTAAAAAACGCATCTCATGACCCACAGTTTTGTCATCTCCATTTGCTTTCCTCAGTGGCTGCCAATGAGGTGCTGCTCAGCCTTGGTGTAATTAGAATATTCTCACTAACCTAACACTGCACCAGGCTTCTCTCGGGTTGTGATTTTATGCAAGACCATATGTCTCAGGGATTTTTTTTGCTTAGATAGGGGACAGGGTAGCAGCTTTCCCCTTCCCCTCGCTCTTTTGTCCAAAGCGCTGCTGAGCAGTGTCAGAGAGCAGGCCAGGCTTGGCAGGGAGGTGTAGTTACAAGCACAGATGTTTGGCAGCAGAGAAGTTAGGACCTATTAACTGCTGCAGTTCCTGCTCTGACTGTGGGAGAGAAGCACCAAAATGGTGTTTCTTTGGAAAGCATGTGTTTCATTCCAAGTCACCCTGAATTCATTGTCTTCTGTCTAGTGTGAGGTGGTCCTGCTGCCTTGTGGCTTTCTACATGCAGATCAGCACTGAAGGAATAAATGACAGAGCTTGCTTGAACACAGCAGAGGCACATGGTGTGAAACCAGTGCTAGAAAGGATGAAAGGCTTCACTTTGTAAACAGTTAATTTCAGGGAGTTCAGACCTTAGTTGCTGTATGGATAGGCTAACCTGTCCAGCCTAAGTTGGGCTGTGAAGGTGCTTCTCACTTAAAAAGTCTGATTAAGGTTACTCGAGTGTAATCACAGAAATCAAGAGCTCTAACTAAATTTATTTCCTCTTGTAACCCACTCCAGGTGTTTTTTTTGTTAAAGCCTAATTCTGCCATACTATTAGAGGGCACAAGTCCTAGTCAGGTAAAAAAAGCAACAGCTCATGAAGGAGAAACCTGTAACAGTGCCAGCCTACATACACCTTAAATTCTTCATCACCCTGATTTCACACATGTTCACTTTACATATCATAGGAATCACCAAATTCAGCATGAAAAGTCCTCCTCTACGCACAGTCAGCATTTCATTCTCTACAACAAAACCAATGAGTCCATCAAAACAATTAATCACTGCCTGCTTTAATTCTGTTTTCTTTTTACTTTCTTTTACTTAGCAATAGTGGAAAAAAAAAGTTCTGAGTTAAAAAAAAGGAAGCAAGCTGCCAGTAGTACTTCCAAGTGACTCATAGAAAAACAAACCCACATGGAAACATGGGGTAAGCCCAGTCCTGATTCAGCCGTTCAGAAGGAATGAAGCAGAATGGTTTTAGGAACTAAACCAAGCACCTGGGTGAGCACAGCTGGACACGGCTAACCCAGCACCAGTACAACACTGCCTTCATCACCCACACCTCTGACTTGCTCCACAGCTCTGAGCTGAGATGGGGCTCCTGAAGGCGTTAACTCGCTGGAGAATGGCCTTGCTCAAGAGCAGTGTTCCATAGGCTGAGACAGCTTCCTACAGCTCTGATCTGGGTTCCTGGACCTCACCTACACACCCTGCTCCACCTGTGCATGCAGGAGCCCTGTGCTTGCCTGCCACTTAAATAGGTGCCCCCTGCTCCCACACCCAGTGGCATTTCTGAGCAGCTAAATCAGGAGCCGAAAGGTGCAGGCAATCCATCATCAGAAAAGGGCCCACGGGTGGCAGTCGTGGAGGCTTTGCCCACATGCACCAATCCAACTGAGACTTGGAATGCTCAAGGTAGATTTACACACTCTCATAGTATCAGGGCCCTCTAAGACACCACCTTCCATTCCTGCCCCCCACCTGCAGTACATTTATCACACTGATTATCCGTGTGTTGCAATGACAAGTACATGATCATGTTTACCACTGTATCTTGAAATAGATATCCTGATGAGAGATGCAGCTCTAGATGAGGCTGGTTTTGTGGTTAGCTGAGGGAGGAGCTTGGCACAGTACAAGAAGAAAGCACATCCTCATGGCGTGCCACACCATCAACACAGCTCCTCTAGTATTACTTATGTGTGCAATTTACCAGTTTCTAGCTCTGTTTTCCTTGGGGTTACAGTTTTGCTCACCAGCTGTTCTGTTGGTAGCATTCCTGGAGAAAATTACAGACCCCACATTTGGGAGGAAGAGAGGAAAGGAAAGACATTTGGAATCTCCAGAGAAAAGCTACTGTCTGCAGCTGTGAGGCTGCCATGCAAGGGGGCTCTCAGGGCTGCGCTGCCATCTCTGACTAGTGCACACACACTCTACACGTTTTGGCTGACAGTGTGCCCATGGACTGCACTCCAGGCACAGGCTTCATGCATGGACCAGGAGATAAAACTGCCGGAACATCATTTTTGCACACGCAGTGTGGAACCGATCCTGTTGTGCTGTCAACAGGCACAAGCCTTGCTATACACCAGTAGAACAAGTAAGATTGGTTCTTGAAGGTGAACATTTTTTCCTCTTTAAAACTTGTTCTGGAAGTAGCAAGTCGGATGCATCTGTTCTATTACAGTACATACACTTTGGTTCAGGGAATCGTGCTGCCTTCCTCCAGAAATCACAGCAGCCCGATTTGGGTTTGGCTTCCAGTGAGCACTGATGTAAACAGAGGTGCAAGTTGGAATGAATCTACAGGGAGGAAAGGCCACCAGTCACCCTGGAAATCCTTAGTTGTTCAGAGTCACTAGCATGCCAAGTCTGACCAAAATGTTACAGAAGATGTCTCCCTCCAGCAGTTCCTGGTTATCCTGACCTCTGTCCCAGGAAGCAAACACCTTACACAGCCACAGAGCATTTTCTAGACTTAAAATCATTACAGTGGTTCAGTAAAGAATCCAGCTGTGATGACGACCTACCCAAACCCTGAGCACCATGTACGATTCTGGGCAGGAACAGATGCCACGCAGGTTATGATTTATGGTGCTGCCTGCTGCCAAAAACTTTTGAACTGCATACGGGGCTAAGCAAAACCGAGTGAGGTTGTGAGACAAAGTGACACTTAGCATATTTTGTTAATTGTCTCTGTACAGTTGGGCTGCTCATAGCTCGTTACTAGTGCATTGTTCTCACAATTTCATGGAACGCAACCTTCATTAGAGTGCTGGAAGGGAAAGTTGTTGTTTGTCTAACACTGTGCCGCCTGGTACAGCTCTGTTCCACAGTATGTTTTGAGGGTATGGTAGGCTAAATACTCAAAAAGCTGCAGAAGCCATCCTGCTTCACTGTTAAATGACGAGAACTTGTAAGAGGCAGCAGCATGGGTGAAAAAGGAGTCCAGGCAGAGCTGGGTCCAGTCTGTGACTGGTTGAAGTCCTGAAAGATCCAGAAAGCACATTTTCTGTGGGAAGAAATGTTGCTTAAAGCAGGGGCAAGATCTCTGACAAGCCAAAATTGATAAACAGTACTGGAGTTTGCAGAGACCACGAGCAGTGGGGAGCTTGATGTCAGCCTGTTACTTGGCTGCCTTTCTGCAGTGTGCTGCAGGGACGTCTGCCTTTTAGTGCTGATATCATAATTTGGGAGGGGGGGTGTGTTTCTGCCGCTTAGAGCTGACAAAACCAGAGTGTGTGGTCAATTCAGACACCTGCAGGTCAGAAACAGACAGTGTTTCTGGAACAGCTCTAATGAGAGAAAATGTGTTAGTAATGACAAAAATGGAAACCCACTGCTTTAGAAAGTGGACTGAGAAGTTTGTGTGAGCCTTCAGGAACCTTCCAGTGGCATAGGAAGCCATGAGGATGGATATGAATTTTAAGTATTCGTTAACAGTCAGGTTAGTCAGGAAAAATGCTCTAGGTGAAAAGTGATGCCAGATGGAAAAGCTGGTAAAGCTTTTGATAAGTAGATGAATGGACTTGATAAGTGAACTTCCAATAACTGTTTTAAGAAGATTATGTGTGCTGGCTTGTAAGCCACTGACATAACCTGGAGACAGGTGGTTTGAAGCTCAACAGCCCCAGTTTGGATGGCCATAGTGCTCACAGAGGAGCTGGGCAGCCCAGCAGCCAGCTAAGTGACCCTTTCAGAAAAGAAAAGCTTGTTTGGGTAGACAGAACCCAGCATGTGCCAGTGAATTTGCATCAAGGGTGAATTGGCTTGTGAGTGCTTGTGGGTATCTTGGATGCCTCTATTCTGGTAACTTCTGCTCTCAGAACTGTTCCGAAATGATTAACTTGCTGTGCTGAGAAATGCTGTAGAAACTTCAGAGTGTCCACTCACTTAAGAGCCATAAGAAGAGATTTCACTGAAAGGCTGGGAGGCTGCTCTGCATCCAACCAGCCCTGTGGGGTAGTGCTGGGCAGCAGAGTCAGCATGGAGCTCAAGCTGTGCTCATGCCACTGGTTCCTGGGGTGGCTGCTCTAAGAACTGGTCCAAGAAAGCATCAGAATGTTTTTAAAATCTAAGATTCTTGGTTGCTGCTAATGCAGCGTGGCAGTGATGTAACAACTCCTGTACACGGAGGAGCTAGAGAATAATTTTCTCAGCAGTCTGTTGCATTATTGTTGAACAAGAAGGTGTTTGGGGCCTGGGTTTCACATCTCATTTTCTTACAGTCCAAGAGACTGACTACCTTGAAGAATAGAACTCCACTGCCTTCTCTTGTCCCAGCAGCCACACCTTTGTTAACAAACTCACAGCTGTGGTCACTTCACTTTAATAGGCTCTGGTTCCAGCTGGAACCAGTCCTGCACAGCATAGTTCTGCCTCAGAAGGTGAAGAACATGCTCTTGTTTCTCCACACTTCTCCATTTCTGAAGCTGCAAGACAACAGGACAAAGGCTGACAGGTTTCTGTTCTATTTTGCACTTGGGTTTGTGGGGAATTGGTTCTCTCTGGGCCAGCCAGCACTGGGAGGAGGAGGAGGGCAGTGAATAGGAGAAGAGCCTTTGTGAGTCTGGGAGTGGTGTATTTGGTGTGGACCTCTGGAAATGAAGTGGCTGACATGAAGTCCCTGAATCTCTCCTTGCACACTGTTAAACTAAGGCAATTTGTCTTTCTTAAAATAAATTCAAGTCAGCAGAGTGCTTAACTATCCTATCCGAGGATGGCCTTAAAGAGTTATTGCTTCAACTTTACTAGTGGGCAGAAGGTTTCTAAATTGTGAATTTCCAGTGTCTTGGATTATCCTGAACTGGGGAAGAAGGAGGATTGTACAGATTTTTGCGGAGTTCATTTTGGTCTTGCTGACTTTGCAGCCCAGGTTTCCACAGCAGGATAGTTCAAAGTTAGTTTTAAATTTTTAAGGGCAGGGGAATGAAGACATGCTAAATAATGCACACAGATCATGGGGAAAATGGGTAGAGATGCCTTCATTTCAGCTCTCCCCAAGGGAAGTAAACTTTGTATTGGAGTGCTGGAGTGCACTGTGCTGGCTGGGAAGGAATAGCTTGCCTGGAAAGGGAAAAAAAGATGAACACAGAGAAGAGCAAGCGAGAATAAAGAAAGGCCTCAGGTTTCCATACCATCTTGTAAGATGTGCAAACATGTTCTTTTCCCCCAACACGTGAAACCACAAGCAGTAATTGCTGTCTTGAAAATATTACCAGTTTTCCATTGTGGCAGCAGAATCCTTGTGAGCCAAACCATTCACGCAGCTGGTGCTCACTACTGCTCATGAGTACAGCTCACACTCTCCCTGCAGAGAATGTGATGGCTTTTATTTAACTGTGGGGAAATTCAGCTCTGAACAGTGTTTCAGTGTTGCTCAGAGAGTGTGTTAAGGAGAATCCAGAGCATAACAGGTTAAGCAGAGAGCTATCTATGTGCTTCTGTTCAGTTCCACCTGATTCCAGTAAGTCCTTTACAAGGTTTGAATTCTGCATTTTAAGGTAACTTGATGATTGTAGAACAGAGGGGTTTCTGGGGACAAGGCAGATTTCTGTACCATTATCCTTCTGTTTTTTTCAAGCATGGGCTATCAAGAAGCTTTCTGAAGGATGGAAAAGAACCTGCTAAACTTACAAACCCAAATTTTGGTAGTTTCACAGTTCTTTTCACCCCTAATATAAGCTTGGTTTGGGGGAAAATGGTAGACTTAGACCAACACCCTTGCAAAGAGACAGGGTCTCTGAACAGTACAGCTTGCTTAAGCTAAGCAAAGGATGGCAGTAATAAAACTCACAAAAAATTCCTGTTGAAACAATTATTTCTAGGAACAGTATTAATATCCAGTATTTTCCGGCTTTAGTCAAGAGCAGCACATTTACATGTATAAAAATGATTTCCATGCAGGAAATCAGTGTATCCTGAACCCCATATTGAAATCTGCTTTGGTTCATGATTTGTGATGATTTTATCTATGCCATATTTCATCCCAGTTGGGGTTGTTGTGTCTGCCCGTCCCCCAGCTTATTCTTAAATCCAAAGGGAGTTAAGTATGTCCAGATAGGTTTTTTCCTGATTTATATTGCATTTGAAAGCACAGCATTAGAAAATTTACCCTGGGATGCAGTGCAATTAGAGAACTACTGCTTTCCAAGAGAAGTCAGATCCTGACTCACACTGTCTTCCCTTCTCCCCGACCTCCAATTCATACCATGGACCCTTCCTCACACACGGGGCAAATGAGGCCAGGACAGGGGTGGGAAGGTTCTCCCTCTACAAACAGAATTACTGAATTCAGTACCAGCTGCTGGATCTGTGCTTCACATAAAGCTCGCCTCTAGCCTCAGCTCACTTGGGCTGTTCATCTGACTCTTCAGTGAAAAAAACAGAACATGCTTTTAGAGCAAAGGAATAAACTGCTGTATTTTATGTTGCACAAAATGTTCCCCAACTCCTAAACAAGCTACAGGAAACATCTCTTCACATTGCAGTAGGAATCAAAAGGCTAAAGCCCTTTTTTTGGAAGTGAGGCAAGATCCCCAGCTAGCACAAACTGCTTGGCTTGCACTGAACTCTAGGCTGCATTCTTTCCTAAGATCTCTGGTCCTGTGTCTCATCCAAATGTGTGTGTCTGTGAGGTCTCAGTTTTTCTTAAATACTGCTTAATATTTAAAAGGGGTTTTGAAGTACTAGAAAATTAATTTGTGAACAACAGTTTGTGGGGAGAGAGGCAATATAGGAAGTGTTTGGTGAGACAGGATACTCTCTCTCTTGGTGCTTGACATGCTTCTTACTAGAACCGTGACTGCATGATTGTTTCTCTGCTGGGCCTGGATATGTAGCAACAAAAACCACTGGGAAACATCATAGAGTGAAGAGAGGCCTACTGAAAGGAAGGCAGAAGGAGTTAAGGGTAAGACAGAGGGACTTTCCTGGGAAGTCAGGGCAGCTTAGCAGTAGGCACAGCCCTGGCAAACAGAGATAGAGAGGGGACAGTAGCAGGACTTTCTGCTGTGCACACAATTACACGGACCTGAACTGATCCCATGGAATATTTAGGAATGTCTGCTGAAAATACCACTTACAACAGGGAGAGCTAAAGTGAGATCTCTGTCCAAGAGCAGACAGCACGATCAGGAACACCACGTGTTCCTGCACTGCTTTATGTAGGGCAGGATGCCAGCACTCAGAATAACGTGCACTTGGCTTGACCAGGCTTTGCTTGTTGGAAGGCTGCTTTTGACTGGATTAGGTTTTGGATCAGACTCCTTGTGATTAATTTTTGGCATAAATGTTAGGATTGGAGTTCATGGAAAATTAAGTTATGGATCCTGTTTTGAAGGCTGTCCGAGGTTTAAGAAACTAATCCAAGCCTCAGGAACTCCTAAACTTGACTGTGCAGGTGTGCAGGAGCTGTACATGCTCCAAGCAATGTCCTACCAAGTTAGACTTAGCAAGCCAAACCCATAGCTATATGTGTGTTCTAAGGACAAGCATTTGTTTTAAATAACACTGCTCATTGAAATAGCACTCTGAAAACTATTTATGACTCGTTTCCTCCTTTGCAATAGGTTTTGAAACAGTCATGCACTGAGATTTTATATTTGGAGCCATCCAGTGTCTGTGTAGGAGGTAAGTTGTTATAATTTTAATATAATATTCAGTTATTATAGGACTGCGGTTTCCCTGTCTTATCCAAAGGAAAACTGCACTTCTCTAGAATACAGCATCTCTAACTTAAGTCCTCAAGAAGTGGAAGAAACACTGGATTTCTCTGTTGACTTGTTCTCCTCAGAGGACCTGTCTGCCAGGGCCTGCTTCCACAGCTTGGGTAACGCGTGTGGAAGTTGGAAAGAATTTTCTCGCCCCTCTCCCACGTGCCCTGCTCTGCACTTGTCCTAAATCTGCCTCAAAATCTGTAGAGTGTAAGCAGTAAAGCATGTGACTGCATTTTTGGGCAGCAAGAGCAATACATTTATGAAGAAGAGTTGCACAAAGTTTTCAGGCCTTGTCTTCTTTCTGAGCTTCACGATCCACACAGAGTTGGAGACCAAACAAAATAAGGGAGTTGCAAAATCTTACTTGGATATTTTTAAGAAAGCATGAATGGTCTGGGTCTATTCAGTGGCCCTGGTCAACAAACTGTTTTCACTTCTCTGCACAGCTCACAGACAGCATAGCACTTAGGCGACTTCCAGAAGAATAGCTCTAAGGAGAAATGTTTTCTTCATCTGGCACTCCAGGTGAGCCTGATGTAGGTTTGGCGAGTCTTGTTCTGAGTCCCAGATTTCTCATTCACTGAGAAACTGTTTCTTACTGTGCAGCTGAGCCCCAAATCCTGTTGATAGTCTGGATCCACTTGCAGTTTTCATAGAGCTGTCTCAATAAAGATTTGGGAACGAATCTTGATATTTTCTCTTTCTAAGGAGAATGCAGCCCAAGAGTTAAGGAAAAAAGTAGATCTCAGTAAGTTGGAAGCATTAGTATGTTGTGCTTCATTTATTGCAGACTAAGCTGACATTTCCTTGGTCTAACTTACTGCAGTGCACTTAAGTTTGGTGATTTTCTCTCCAGAGGAGTTTCAGGTTGTTCTCAGAGGAAGTGGCTTAACCCTTGGTGGGAGAACTGACAGCGTGACCTGTACCTATCAAGTGAACGGAACTACAATCCGTAAGTATTGATGCTCAAGATCATCTGCCTTTGTAGTCCTTACGCAGTGATGGGTTTTGCTTCTCATTACCTCAGGTTGATTAAAATGGAAAGAGAAAAATACCAAAGAGGAGGAGAGCAGGAAAGCTCTGAGAATGAGTAAGGGGAAGAAAGTTACTTTATACTTTGCTCAGTGATTTCATTTTGCTGCCAAGTGCCATTAGCTGTGAGTGGTGATGGCAGTGCCCTGGCTGCACGCATTAGCATGGTAAGAACGGTTTGGGGCTCCTGATGTTTGAGCAAGCAGATGTTTGTTGATGAACAAACCCATAGCTGCAGTGTACCGACTGAGGCCTCTTCCTGCAAGATCATCCCAGCCAAGACATCTCATTGCAATTCCTGAAGGCACTTACCTTGTAATCTTGGAAGGTCTCTGCCCATTTGCCCTGGCCACACCTGGTGTGCCAGGTGTGGAGCCACTGTGCTGTGGGTTTCAGGGGCACGTCAGTCCTTCTCCTGCAGCAGCACAGAAAAAGGCCAGGTCAGAACAGCGGTGAATTTTGTCATGGCCGTAGTTCAAAGCAGTTCTGTTTTAGATGGTGGCCATGACACCTTTTACAGGCACTGCCCCATAGCTTTTTATCTGAGTTTGATTTTTATATCCAGAAACTGAAGTGGATGGCTAGGATGAGTACATCCAACATCCAGCTCTAAGCAGAATCCATTAGAAGCCAGCCAGACTGGAAAACAACCAAAAATGGACTTGAAAAAAGTACAACTGATTTTTTCCCGTCTACTGTCTGATTTCTGTATTAGCAGGCCTGACATTCCTAGCCAATTGAAGTTGAGTTTCCAGTGCTCTTTCTTCCTTACCCTGCCTATCCTATATATTGCACTGGGCTGCCAGTCTCTCCTGCCTGTTAAATACCTACAATAATTTGGCAGAATAACAGGATAGCCCAGTAGTTCTGGATACAGGCAGCCTGTGTAAGTCAGTTCCACTTGTATAAATTTCCCTTCCGTTTCCATTACAACTGTCACCTCTGCTTCCATTGCCCACAAACGCTACCATCTGATGTGAGAATTGCCAACTACAGCTCTGAGCTGCTTGTTTTTTCTTGGCTTCAGAAAGGGGTGTGCTGAAGCACATGAGGGAAGGGGAATGGCACAGTGATGTATTGATTATAAAAATACAATCTGCTCTATGGGGTCTTGCCAGAGCCTGCTATATCCCCCCTGGTTCATGTCTTCAGCAGTGGACAACAGTGAGTGTTTGAGGAGCCATATAGGAAGAAAATGGAAATTTCATGTGGTCCTTCCCCCAGTATACAAGCTCATTCTGTACAGCTCTGTGCTGGGTTCTGACTGCTTGTCTCAGAGGAAGCCTGCAAAGGGCCGGTGGAGCCAGGATGAAGGGGAAGGTAGGCAGGGTGCTTGGAGCAGTAGCAGGAGGAAGGAGATGGTCCCGAGAGAAGGACAATGATCCCCATGTCATTGCATTCTCCTCTACAGAAGACTGGCAGTCCCTCAGCAGAACCCTCAGTATCTGAGGGCACAACAGAGGGTACTTGGGGGAGGATATGCTGGTGTCGGAGTTCCCCTCACTGAGGGCGTGAGCTCGCTTTGGGACCAGCCTCTGAGCACACTCTGGCTGTGTCAGTTCTCTGCTTTTAAAGGATGCATTTGGCATGTTTCTCATTCTGCATTTATAAGGAACCATTACCAAATGCTAAAAAGGAAACCTGCCAAATGGAGCTGTGGGATAGAAAAATAATCTATGAAACATACCATTAAGACAAAAACATATGGCAATGTGCTAATCCCTCTTCCCCACCTCACAACTAGCCCTAAATCTAGGCCAAGCAGTCAGTGCAGATTATAGCACATAAGAAAAGCTCATTTATGCCAACAGCTCCCCTCCTTCAGCTGTCCCTGAACCACTTGTCTGCCTGCTCCTGAAATGCAGGACAGAGTCATCTCCAAGATGATCTGGCAGATCGCTTATCTGCTCTCATCCCACAGTCAGGAAATAGTCTCTGTGGAGGAATTATCAGCCCCGCAGTACGAAGGTTTGGAAGGATGGTTCTGCACACAAGAGCAGAATTTCCCCCAGCTTACCAAACACGCGATGTAAAAGAGCTCCCTCCTCTACTCCTCTCACCTGCACAACACAAGTGCTGTGCTGGACACAAGGCTCTACAAGTAAGTGCTTCATGTGCTCTACAAATAGGTGCTTTGTAAGTGTGAGAGGTTTGCAAACAACAGAGACTCAAAAACAGAAGAAACACTAGAGAAAGAGACACTCCAGTCACAGCTAATAAAACAGTCCTGGAATGCAATGCACAGGGACAGAGCCAATTAGAAACAAACCTTCATCTTCCAACTACCAGGAAACTCCTAATAATGTTCTTACTCTCTGCAAAAATGGTGTTGATTCTAGCATCAGCATCAGCTGACCTGAGTTGATAAAATATGTGCCTAACGTAGGCTTGTAAAGCCAGTTCCAGGGCTCTATGTTCCTTTTCTTGGGCCTGCCTTGCTGCCAGTTCCAGATGTGACAGACCAGTAAGGAGCCTGGGAGTGGAGGGACCTCACAGCATGTTCAAAAAGCAGCTCCTCATCTAAGCAGCACAGCATAGTAAGCTCATGTAAATTTTTTTTTTTTTCAGATGAAAGACCTAAAACAGTGGAATCTGATTTTTTGCTCTGCCCTGCACCAATCCTGTACAAAAGTGGCCAGTAAGTACTGAAGCAAATGCCATCCCATGTTTTCCTGGCATTGGCACCATTATAGCTGATGTTAATTGGGAGAGGTTTGGCTGAAGGCAATATTTTGTTACTTTTACAGGGGGTGGTTTGTTGTTGCATTTTTCCCCCCGTTCTTATGTTATTTCCCTAGTGTATTTGCCAGCTTTGGAATAGGCTTTAAATAGTCATCCGTGACCAAACCCATTTGGACAGTGCCTTAAAAATGAATATTCAGCCAGTTTATGAAATACTGAAAAGGTCTGGCTTGTCGTACGTTTTATGCAGATTAGCTGTTTTAACAGGGCATAAGATGCTCTCCTCTGGATCATCTTCAGGCTCACTGTTAAATAGATGGCATTACCACTGACACTTACAAGCCATTATTAAAATTACATGTCAGGCCGCGTACCCCTGCTCCACATGTCCTGATCCAAGGAGGCACTGAGTTAACAGCTGCAGCACTGGGGCTAAACTGCAGCTCTGGCCTTATTCTCAGTGTCACTGGCCAGGGCTGCACATTACTTCTGGCCCTTGGAGTACTAATCCTTCCCTCCTCCTCTCCAACTTACACGTGCCCCAAGGCCCTTATGATCATTTGGACTTCATGGTGCAGATTTCTGAGACCCTCAGCTAATCTGAAGTCAGAAAACTGCGCATCAGATCTGGGTCCTGTCTGGAGGGCCAAGGCTTTCTCCCTGTTTGGCAAGTAGTTCTTCTCAGAGACTTAGTAGGGATGAGGCTAATGCTGATCCAGTAGGAAGCACGGCAGTTCTGCATTGGCATTTTTCTGTGGCAGTTCCAGCAGTCGAAGAACTAAGCCTGTTGTATAGCTGACTTGTCTGTAGTTACGTTTCTGACTTCAGCAGCAATCAGCTGCCTCAGTTGTGCTGTAAGATGGATAGCAAAGCTCCAAACACACATCTGGTTTGTGCATTAAATAGCAGGATGGGGGGAGGGAAGTTGGAAAGCCACAGAGGAAAAACATTCAGTGTGTGACTCCAAGCCAGGGCAGAGGGGCTGCCTCCAGAGCTGGGTCATGGTCAGCAGGGAGAACAAGCATGGAGCAGAGCTACATGGAGAGCAGAGGAGAGGGTGAGAGATTTGATGCTGATATGGCTCCTGATGTGCATATTGCTTTTCACATAGCTGTGTGACACATTCATCTTGTCCCATGTGCAGCAGGGTGTCAGACCCCTGTGCCTCACAGTCAGCCCATGCATCCCACAGCATAGCAGCAGTGCTCAGCTGTGAGCTATGGGGCTGTGCCAGCTCTACAGCACAGCAGCTCTGCAGCTCCTGGCTTATCTAAAACCAGTCAGCATCATCACAGTTGTAAGGGAATTAATTTTGTCATCAGAACAATGTAAATCCGTTGGGTTAAAACCCCTCCTCCCCATGCCAGGTATTTCAGTGCAGTTACCATACAACAGAAGAGCAGTAGCCAATTAGGTCCCAGTATTGAGCTCCCCAAAACCTGATGCTGTGAATTCTTCTCCACACACTGTTTGTCCCAGAGTACGTAAACAGCCTGTCCTGCCAAATGCATGTGAAATGCATGGAATATTGGTGTGGGTTAAAGCAGTGGAAGTGAGTTGCACATCCTGCATTTTTCCTGACGCTGTAAAGTATTACTGAACCAGATAGCTGCCACCCTGAAATTGCAGTGTGGATAAAGCAGCTCAGCTCAATACACTCAGAGTTTTACAGGTTCACAGGAAAATCTATTTTCCCAAGTTATCAATGTGAAATACAGTTCCCTAACCTGCCTTTGAAGGAGTTGGAGCTTTGGTCCAGAGCTGAGCAGTTTGCTGTGCAGAAAACTGACAGCTATGAAAGATATGTACATACTTGAACTCTTGACTTTCCATTGGCACAGCTCAGACTAGTGCTGGATATCTCCCAGTAATTCCTCATGTAGTGGAGCTAATATTAGTCACTAATGTAGCAACAACCGCTCTGCTCTTTTCTAGTGCTCTTTTGGGTGAAGTTAAGAGAACACGAGCAGCCCAAGTTAGCTTGCTTTGTGGCTTTTAAACCTGCAGTTTGGTTTCTGGGTAAACATTCAAGACTCACTTAAAAGGTTTCATCATATTTTTTTCTAATTTGAGACACCACTTGTTTCCTGATAAACTAGCAGTTTTCGCATGCAGAGCAATACAAAGCTATATGGAATAGATGAAAAGCCAAAGTATCCAGGGTGTTGGGTTGGTGAGCCCCTGCTCTTCTGGACTTAGGCTATGGTGTATTTCTGCTTCCTTCCCAGCTGTTGGCTGCATTGAGACTGGAGCCTCCCAAGTGCCAGCTGTAGATTTAACTAAGCATTCTTTTTAGAGCCTGCTTTTCCACAGTACCCTGTAGCAGATGGATGTGTCATCCTTAGGTTGGGTGACAACATGACCATGCTGCCTGTGCCATTTAAAATCCCTTCTTGTCATGTCCCCTCTACAGTGCAAAATTCCATAGTCTGCTTACAAACCCAGCTCATTTACAAGGCTCCTGATTAACTAACAGCTGACAATTATTTATGATTCCCACACAAGCAACCCATGCATTATAAAACATGTTACAAACTATTGAAATAAAGCAGAAAGGGAAAGTACATGTACACCTTGCAGGAAGATGAGGAGACAAACCCAGGTTGAATTGCTTTGAGAGATCACTTACACACTGTGATGGCAGGTGTAGCAACACCATGAAACTGGTTAGCAAAAAGGACTTGGATTCTACTGCATTGCCCCTTTAAAAGTCACATTTTTAAGGTCTCACAAAATATTTGAGAAAATCAGTTCCCCCTTTTAGCTGAGACTTGGATTTGTTTTCCTGCCACAGCTCGAGGGAATCAAACCAAACCAGAGACAGCTGTGACCTCTCCATTACTCTAAGTGTTTCAGTAGTCATTGTGCCTTGGAATGCAATCAGAGCCCTTGTCTCTTTGAACACTAGTACAGGAAAAACTGGGATACTTTAAAAGTCTGCATTCCTTGCTAGCTTCACTTTTGTTCTCTCAATTTTGCTCTAAGTTCTGTGAGCTTGCATTGAGAACACGCTGTCTGTAGGCTTGACTTCACCAACAGCTGCCTTCTGCTCTGGTAAGCCCGTGATAAAATCCCCTCTGCCTTCCATGGAAAGACCAGCAGGAAAATCTGCATTTCTCATGCTGCCTGAACACATATAAATTTGCTTGTATTAGATGAGTGGATGACAATAATTACAGTTTAAACTAGCAGAGCAATACACTGTTTTACTGAAATGCTCGTAGTGAATAGTTATGTGACTACTACTTATTTCAGTCTGTTTGAGCTGTCATTTCTCACTGGAATATTACAGTAACATTTTGGATTTGATGGTGCCTACTGCAAACATCCAGTCCAATCTTGTGCAGACTCTCCTCAAAGCCAGGCAAGAAAGGATGGATCTAGGCTAGGCAGTGGATTATTCAAACTGAACCAACAGGCTGAGGAATTATCATTGTTCTTAAAATAGTTCAGGGAACTACAGAAGTCTTTCTTTCCATGCAGCTGCAGTGCTGGCCAGCTTCCCCATCTTTGTGCATCGTGCACTTGTATTCAGGTTTTGCTAGGACACAAGTGGGCAGTGTCCTCCTCCTTGGCCTCGGAACCTTAGGGAATAACAAAGCCAAAAAGGACAAATTCCAGCCTAAACCTGAGTGCAGGTGAAACCTCTCTCACAGGTACCTCGACTTGGTGATCAGCTTACAATGCCAAGGTGGTACAGTCCACACTGCTGCTATTAATAACCTTATTTGTCCTCTATTCAAATGCTGTTGGCTTCGGTTTCCATCTCTCCCTTCCAACACCCTGTCCAACACAAACAGCTGGTGGCACTTACAGTGCAAAGATGCAATAGGAATTATTTTCTGGGTGGTAGGAAGGAAGATGACTACTCCTGTATTACCAAATTCTTGGTTACCTGCAGTTTCCAAGGAGCTGATGAAGTTTGGGGCAGCTCACTTGACACAAAGCACACGGCAGTGCAGGAGGCAATCTGTTACCCATCTCCAGACAGCACATGCCTTACATTCAGCTCTAGGTGCTCTAGGATTTCTAGATTTCTAGGTGAAAGATGTTTCCATGAGAGTGGAACAGGGGTACTTTGAATATTGCTTTCTGGTTTCCTAGTGTCTTTTTTATTTATACCAGTACCAGATTTAAGGGGAAGAACTTGGACACATGAAAGCAAACAGGGAAGATGAATGGATTGTGGGCTCCATCCTTCAGGTTACCACACTGGGTTTTTCTAGACAGCTGTCTATCCCTTTGGAGAGCAGCTGGAAGGTGCTCTGTGGAATGGTTGTCATGGCAGGCACCTAACCAAGGATCCTGACTGTCCTTGCTTCCCAAAGATAGATCCTGTTCTGCCTTTACTCCATTCATTGCTGTCTGTGACCTGGGAGCCAGGCAGTGACAAACTGCTTTTGAATCTCATCTCTTGGGGAACTTAGAGCCTGTTCCCTTGGACAGTTGTGGTCCCAAATTAATTGTGCAGACAGGATGCTAGGCAAGCGCTTGCATTCTCAGGCACATACCCAGCACATGCAGCAACAGGAAAGCCAGCCTTTACAAATTTGACTTAACTATACCAAGAAATAACTTTTCCCACTTCCCTTTTCTTCCCCATTACCCGCAGGCCCTTAAACAAGTCTCTCTGCTTCCTCCCCTGTGCCAGTGTGCTGGCAGCTTGGAGAGGCACCCAGCTAAGGCACTGCCTGGACATGCCAGCATGCATTGGGACACCATGAACACATGTTATACATTTATTTCTTACTGCAGGTCCTTTATGGGATCTTTACTTGTCCCCTCCTTTTTCCTGTGGTTGATAAAGGCACTGAGGAAGTAGAAGCAGTGTTATAAAGAAGCAATGCTTTGTAAGGTGACTGATATTGAATGTGTTTGCCTGATGAACTTGTGGCTAATAATTCTAAGCCATTAAGTAGCTAGTTAGTACATGCTTCAAAGAAACACATCTGGTCCTGCCCTGAGTGGAGGCTGTGCCTGTGTGTGGGTGACAGATGTGCTCTTTTCCCCAGCGCTCTCTTTTCCACAACGAGCAGCATGGCGGTGACGCAGCCGGAGTCAGGCAGCCTCACGCTCCCCCAGTGACTCCAGGGACATGTGTCTCCCCCACCTCAGCTGCCCAGCTACTGCAGCCTGCTCTGGTGCCTCAGAACCAGCATGCAGCTCTGAGAAACACCCTTTTCAACAGCTTTAGGCTCTGAAAGGCACCAGGAGAAGAAGGGATAAAATGTCAGGCCACCCAAGGAGCAGAGAATTTGGAATTCCCAAGCCCTGCAGATTGATCTCTCGCTGAACAAAGGGCATTGGGAATGATCGCATCTTGCTGTGTCACTGCTTGGAACTGCTGGACTAGACTTTGGAAGAAGCTTCCTGTGAGGGAAGTGTCCTCCTGTGGAGGACAAAAGCCTACTTTTTTCTGTGGGCAGTCGCCTCCTAGGCTGGCACAGCTGGTAAGTGTCATCAATCTTAGAAGTGAGAACAGCTAGCATCAGTTCCATCCAGGAGAGACCCTTTCTTCCAACAAGGCTATAGTTTGGTTTTTGAGGTTTTGGCTTTTTGTGGCAGGGCTGTTTAAAGTTGTGTGTTTTCCAGACAGAGGAAGGAATTACGCCAATAAAGTAAAGAAACAGCAGAATATTTTTCAAGAGGCTAATTTGCACAGAAATTACTTCTTAAAAGTGAGGTTTGAGTTCTTAGTTACCAAGGGGCAAGTTAAGGTTTATTCCTACTTCTGAGGGCCTGTGAACCCTGATTACTCTGTGCCTGCACCATAATGTCCAACACAAGCTGTCATTAGAGCTAGAAGAGCTGCAGGCCCAGCCCATGACCTCTGTTTTGTCAGACACCAACAATAGCACAGCTGTCCCTGCCTGGCTGGGATCTCAGACCTGCCATTTGGCACAAAGAACAGAGCAAATTGGATAAATACACATAAACACATTGGGAAGGGAGGGAAAACAGAACAGAATGAACCAGAGCAGCAACCCACAACTTGTTTGATAGGGATGATTTAAGTAGGCATATGGTATAGTTAAATGTGCTTTCAAAAACATTGGCCTGATTCTTCAAGCAAATATGAAATAAATATCTGAATAGCACGAGAGCTGATCCGGCATCCTTAGTGCTCTCAGAGGAGGCACTCGAATGCTCGGGCTGACACACTGACATTCCCACACGAAGTGTCAGTACCTCATGTTACCATGGCACAGTTGTACTTCCTTCTAACACTGCAAGCCTCAAAAGCAGGCAGGCAACAAGTTCAATTACACCTGACCCAGCACTCATTGTCACATCTTAACAGCCTAGCACAGCCCAGCCACACCTGTCACAGCTGGGTTCAGCCAACAGTGCCCCTGCCCATGCGCACATCTCAGTCTGGAAGTCCCTGCAGTGCTCACCCGATACCCCACTGCACTGCCGGGCTACCTGCTGCCTCAGTTACCCCTCTAAGTTACAGCTTGCCTTTGTGTCACCACATTCTACCAGACAGACAAGCAGACAAAGTAGATAACCTTAGACAGTCTGTGTGTTTTACCATGAACTAAGTCCAAATTCACAGTTCACAGATGCTCTGGACAACCACCCCAGGTATTTCTCCCAGAGAAGCCGGACACAAATACTCAAACACACAAACCCCTGTGATTTCCATCACACATAGGGACACACACGGCATCATCTGTTTAGTCAGGCAGGCCCAGACCTTGGTCAGGGTCATGAAATTGCATAAAACATCCCTTTGCCTGCACTAATGAGTGCTGAGGAAGGGTGTGCGGAACTTAAATGAGTCTTCTGGTAACATGGAAGTAAGTGGCTGAAAACCAGAGGGAGAAGAGAGTTACTGTTGCTTACTATCCCTAGCTTTACTACTGTTATTTTTGTTTTGTCACTTTTTCTTCCTCTACTGAGAAAGGTAAAAGTTTAGAAAACCTGTTGCCAGCAAAGGCAGAGTGTTTGCAAGCTGCAGCTCAGTCTTTTATCTTTCAGGGTCACTCAAGAAAGGATTAATATTTAATGGCTGTGTTGAGCCTTTCTGTTTTCTTTCCAACTAAGAGGTGACACTGAGCTCTTTCTGTGGTGCTGTTCACCAACTAGCCTTAGCACAGCCTTTGTGGCAATGCAAACAGAGGTATCATTTGGCTACAGAGCTGAATTACTCATGAATGTAAGGGGCAGTGCTTGGGCTGAGAGCTCAGCAGCTGGTGTCAGCATTCAAGTGTAGGTTTAAGGACCAATTTTTCAAGTCTCATCCTCAGGCTAAAACCTATATGGTGACTACATATCACTTAGAGAAAAACATTGTTCAGAGACAAGGGGAGCAATTAAAAGGAGGATTCAATAGGATTTACCCATTAAGAGGCAGCATGTTGACTAAAATACTTCCCATTCCACATAACACTGGTGTCATATAAATGAAAAGGCAAAAGCACAACAACCCCAGTTACCTCTCAGAATGCAGCTGTACTTCAGGAAGCACTGGATGAAGGAGAACAGGCAGGCTGCTGCTGCAGGAGGAGGTCCCAACCCCCAGGAGGAACTCTGGGCTTTTTCAGCAGCTCAGTCCTCTTCCAGCCTCTTCCCAGCAGTCAAGCAGGTCTCTGACACAGGGCATGCAGCCATTCCCAGCACTAGCAGAAAAAGAAACAACCTCTGCTCTGCTCTTTTGACTTTCTACTGCTCACCAGTTGGTAGGATGCCAGCTCCAGATCAGGTTCCTTTCACCTGTCCATTGTTGTTTTCAACATTGCTGAGCCTCTCTGCTCAGGTGAATGCAGTAACCTCCCCATCAAGGCAGTGCCCATGGCCAGTCCAGACCTGGTTGGATACTGGCATTACCCATCATTGCAAACAGCTGTGCTTCCCCTTCAGCACTGGGCAGGGAGCTAAAGTGGGCCATAACTGCTTCCACCTGCACTAACTCCTTCCTTTGCAAACTCACTGAGATTAAGCATTTCTTTTAGGCAGTCTTGTTTTTCCCTACACAAATATTTTGTTCCAACAAAAATAAAAGACAGTATGGTTCCCAATATCTGGTATTCACATGGGACAACCTCCCCCCTCCAGAATAGCCAGAGAAATAAACTCAGGTGGGGGGAAGCCAGCAATAGGGCTGGATTAGGCTTAATGCCTGTTACAAGTATTAACTTCTGAAAATATTTTAGAAATATATTTAGTCTGACACAATTAGGTTATAATGGGAACTATTCACAGATGGAAACATCCTCAATGAATTGTACAGGCTAACTGGCCCCTCAGCCATATGGATGTGGTGTTAAGATCAGTAGTAATTTCTGGCGCAGTCCTTCACGTCCTTCCTAGGGCACACATTGTTCCCAGAGCATTAGCGAAGAGTGCGTGAGCAGAACTAAGTGCTGCACATTATGCAGTGGCTGTAGGATCCTGAGCCGAATTAATAGTCTAATTTAACATAATAATGACATTTCATACCCTGTTACTGCAGGTTCCCATGATTCCACAAGATCAGAGCTGGTTTCTTGCTGGCTTCCAGTTCTCTCACATTCCCTAGCAGTTCCCAGCAGCAAAAGTTTGTGTCTCTATGCACTTGTGTCCCTTCCCGTGGAAAGTCAAGCCCAAACAGACAGTGTATTGGACATGCGTTTGGAAAAGCTGGAGGGTTCTGAGGTAACAAGAGGAAATCCCGAAGAACCATAAACTTAATTTCTATCAGTGCTAAGCTACACTAAGAAGGGCAGGAGGAATAGTTTATACTAATTCTTTACTGAAATTCCCAAACACCGTAATGATTTCCATGATAAGCAGGTTTTGCTATCCTCCGGAAAATACTCTGTACTCCTTTTTATGCCTGTGTGGCTGGTGGGAGGAAAACACTGCTGACCACTTATCCTGACTGCAGGTTATGTCCTGTCCCCAGCACAGTTCCCGTCGAGTGGCGTGAACTGGTCCCAGGGCTCCCCAGGCACAGCTGGCCTGTGGTACAGTGGGACTGTACCAAACATGGCAGGCAGGGCTGCAACCTTGCCACAGGAGAACTTTCCCCATCCTTATGTAGCTGGGGCTGTTGGTTTGGGAAGGGCACCAAAGCCAGAAGTACGGACTGGAAATGCCTCCCTCTGTGTGTTGCCTCCTCCTGTGGCAGGGACGTGTCCCTGGATGCAGAGTCGTATTTGTGGTCCTGAAGCATTTGTCAACTGGACCCAGAGAACAGGTCCTCTCTGCTTGGGTTAGGGACAATGGAAGGGGAAATGTAGTTGTACCCCAGCAAGTAGTGGCCAAAGGTTTCAAAGTGAGGTTGATCAAATGGAGCTCATATAATGAAGCTATCTATTATTTCATGGAGGCAGTGTTGGAAGGGAAAGTGCCCTTTAAATACATAGAACTATTTTTTTCCTTCCTACTATGTACAGCAGTTTTGCCATTTTAATGCAGTCACTTGATTCTGAAATGCCTTTGTCACCATAATTTTAGTAACTTTTTGTGCAGTTGCCAGTTTAATTTTCAGTGTGTGAAAATTGGAGGTAAATTATTTATTACTTCCAGCAAATGTCTTTCACAATTGTATTTAATTTTTTCATCTTTTTTAATGGATCATAAAATGGCAGTCTTTTAAGTGGCTTTCCATAAAGTAAGGAGCAAATGAATACTTCGCAAATAGGTTACCGTGAATGGAAATGTCCGCTGTATTTCACAGGGAATGGGAGGCTTTAGACCAGAGCTGCAGGGACTTATGGCACTGGGCCATGTCCCTCTTCTGTCACAACAAACCAGCAGTGGGCATGATGGAAAGAATTGCAACTTTTAGGTCTCCTCAAGTGATATTTTTTGGTAAATTGTGTATTAGAACGGGCAGTGGGCCAGGACTGATGCAGCTTAAAGTTGCAAGAGCCTTGTGGTTACCTTTGGTTGGAAATCAGAACATTTTTAAAAAGCTCTTTTCAGACTAAGTTTTCCAGGATTGATTTCTGTCCAAAAAGTGATATTGCATAGAGAAAGGATAGGAAAATCCCTTCCACATGGAGGAAGGGCTGTGAACTGTAAATGAAAGCCAATTTTTCCTAGTACAATGAAATGAGTTTGAAGTACAGAGGGCTGGGAAAGTGTGTGTTAGGGCTGAGGCAGAGGCAGAGCAGTAGGGTTTGTGTTGCACAGCACAATAATTACTCGTACTTGTTTGCCATCTCTTAGATTCCACCTCGCTCAAGTGCTGTGTCAGAAGGGAGCAGAGGATGGGAATGAGTATCCTGGCTCAAAGGCCTGGAAAGCCACCGTCTTTGGGCACTGCTGGGGTTTTGAGGAGGTGTGAGCAGGGCTGTGCTGCCTTTTCCTGGCCCTGTTTGTCCACCTACACAGAGAGGAGCTGCTTGACTCCGTGGGTTCTTGCTGCCAGGCTGTGGGATGGCCCTGAGAGGCCACAACAACAACACTGCCAGACTCTTGGGGGATTCATTTGAGGGCCCCTGAGGAGATCCCCACTCTTAGGCAGCTTTTCGGAGCTCAGCCCTCGATTGGGTTGTGTGCTGGTACCAAACTAGTACAGCCTGGCCGCAGGGACAGGAATGTTCCCTTGACCTGGCTGTTCTGAGCTCTGCTGGAAGGACCCAGCCCTCACACAGCACTGGCAGTCACCACTGGGAAATGAAGGGGCCCAACAAATGGGATCAGCACTGCTTGTCGTGTTCTTCTCAAAAGATCTGCAGTTTCTGAGTTCTGCAGACTGCTGAGGTGAAAGCCTCACATGTGGACAGCTGCCGGTAAACATTAGATGTTCTTGTGTAGGCGTCTGTCTCTGGGCTGTGTGTGAATGAGTAGCAGAAACAGGACACCTCTTTCTGGGATCCCCGGTTTAAGGGGCAGTGTTTGTATGAATCACAAGTACACACAGCACAGCAAACAGGTGGCTGCTCGAGAAATGAAAGAACGTGTTCAGTATCCCCTACAGCCATGACAGTCTGAGGGAAGGAGTGCTTTTGTGTGTTGACAGGTTCATCCTTTTGAAGATGAGGTAATTATCTGTGTGAGTTCACTCTGTGGCTTCCAGAACTGAGCGAGTATGATCAACTCCAGTGACATCTCCAGTGGCTCATCCCTGCCGCAGCGTATCAGGATGGGAGTGGGTAGGGCAAGGGCTGCTCTCCCGCAGTGTCCGTGCTGGAGCTGATTGCTCAGTGAGCCTGCTCCCTGGGATCTGTCAGCGCGCTGACAGCGGGAGTGCGGGGATGCAGAGCTGCTGGCACAGCGTGCACGTGGCACCGGGGCTGGGAAATACAATCCCAGCTATTACGTGTTATTAACGACCACTGTGCTGCAAACAGTAAGGTGTCAAATGGGCTCTAGTCCACTTGGAAATCTTTGCTACTTTACAGAATATTTCATACAACCCAGTGAGCTCAAGGACACGTCACGGTCGCCAAGATACCTGGGAACGATCCTGTAGTGTGGGTTATGTGTTTTATCCAGATGTGTTTCAGGTTCCTGCTTTGCTCCCTTTGCTAGCAAGGGCCATCTGCCCTCACCAGTGACATTCCAGACAAGACTCACAAGGCTGCCAGGGCACGCAGGACTGGTGGGGCGGCTGCAGGAGCGGGTGAGCAGCTCAGCCTGGAGGTCCTGCTCTCCCCCAGGGGAGGCAGGAAACCCTCCCACCCTGCAGGCCGGGGAGTGTTTGGCCAAACCTGAACAGAATCCTTCTGCTGGAATTTCCCTGTATTCCTCATTACATTGCCAAAACAAATCGTTGACATTAAAAACAACTAAAAGCACATTTCAAAAAATTCATCAGTGACAAAAGTTTCACTGTAGTTTGCTTCCGTTATTGCGCTGCAAGGGAATCAAATTGGTTTTTTATTTTTATCTGTTCTGATTCACTTATTCCAGTGAATTCCAATTAGAAGGAAATTATTCTTTCTGTTGGATCAATTATTCAGAACATAGATGATTTAAAAATGAGTTTAGCGGAAGCAACTCACTTCATTTTTGCTAAAACTGAAGAAGAAATTAGCCAAATTAGTTTAAAAAGCTTTGAACTCCATATTGACTAAAGCGTTTGTGCCAGAATAAAAACTCGGGACATGTAAGAGTGGTGTAAATGATTAATCATTTTAGTTCATGGATATCTACGTTTTTATTTAATTACATCCATGCATAACATAAACTGTCTGATTCCCGGGAATCCAAGCCAGAGAAGCTGAAGAGTCTTTTTCTGTTTAACATCCACCATGTGTTGTTTTCTTGTAGGGTTAATTTGTAAAATGTAAACCACATACCATTTGCATGCAGTGTTTGGGGCTATTTATAGCAAGTCCTGACCATTTATAATTATCCGACATCTTTATCCATAATGTCTGCATGTGACTAAAGAGATGGTTATGGAACAGACAAAACAATGCTAATTTTACAGCTGAACTTCAATGTATTTTATGTAAAACTTTTGGGAGTATTTTCTGCTCCATGGAATGGAGGAGGGATAGTCTCTACTTGGACTGCTCTTTGTTGAGGAGACCAAACTTACTCCCAAATAGGAATAAGCACAGGCTTGCACTTCCCCCTCTCATCCACAGGCTTAGGATGA
>WBMZ01015656.1:0-123592 GCA_013400975.1 Atrichornis clamosus
GCGCGCGCCCCCGCCCCGCCCTCGGCCCCCCGCACCTGCCTCGCGCCGCCCCGCCCCGCCCGCGGCCGGAACAGTCCCCGCAAACGCGACCCCGCAATACAGCACAGCCCCGCAAACACGACCCCGCAACACAGCACAGCCCCGCAAACACGACCCCGCAACACAGCCACGCGACCCCCGGCGCCGTGACACGCCGCTCCTCCCAGCGCCGCGCAGCCCGTCCCGGCCGCTTGTAGCAGCGTTTGCGGCCACCGGCGCTGCACCCCGGGGCCCTCGCGGGTGGAGCGTCACGACCACCGGGAGTAACAGGGAAAGTTGGGGTTTTTTTCCGTGTCGGGTTAATTTGAAAGTTCATTTTTAAAGTGCTTTGAAAGTCATCAGTAGCTTATGTAATTTTTCCTGCAGCGTCAGAGTGAGCGAATTAAAAAGTCACGTCATCGCAAGCTTTGGGTTCATGCTCTTTTGTGCAATTTTGGAAGCGCTGCTTCACGAAGCGGCTGGCAGGTTATGTTGAAATAGATTTCCTTTGAAAACTGTCAGACGGATTAGCATGTGATATACAAGGTAACACCTAAGGAGTTATGACTTAGCAACATTACAGCCTGGAACTGCAATAAAGCTGCAAGTTACTCCCTCCCGGGCTGGCACAAACCAAGCCAGAATATGGATTGCCTTCTTTCAAACTGTTTAAAAGTTTCCCACAGAATCAACAGCAACTCATGCACAGTGTGCAGGTTTTGTTGAATACTCAGAAATACTGAAATAATGCCAATGAGTATAATTTTTTTTTCTCCTGATAGTGACCTTTTCAGTCTAATCCTGATTTAGGCACAGATTTAGCAGCTCACCAAGAACTCTTGCTGAAATGATCCTTTTGCTTCCCTCAGCAGCACTAGCTAAGCTCCAGGAATTTTCAGGAGAGCAGGACAGGCTACTTTTCCTCACTTTAGTCTGAGGACCTCACATCTTCTCTACTTGCTTGTAAATCCGTGGTAGTTCTACAGCCTCTCCTTCCTCAGTGCTCCAAAACGAGTCAATTTGGGCACAAAGCACAGGAGGATGTCTCCCAAGGAACTCCAGGTTATTATGTGAGTTACTGGGGGCTTCTTTTGAATGATCATAAAGTGCTACCTTCGTGGCCAGTGCTTCCAGACACTGCTAAACCAAATCAGCTTGTGAGCCACAAGTGTAGCAAATGCCAAATAACTTCTCAAAATACCTCTATAATTTTACTAGTTTTAACAGTCTAGGGAACTCTGCAAGCATTTTCAGCAGCTTTTGTTTGCATATGTGTCTGGTTTCATCTACCTCTTTCTTTTTGATTTGAGGGAGTGACTCTCCCATATTTTCTCCCATTATTTCCCTTTCTTTATTCTCCACATTTCTCAAGGCCCCTCAGTGACATTCCTTTTAGTCCAGCACTTAGTATAGCATTTAAATCCCCAAATGAGAATGAAATGGTGTTTTCAAGGAGAATTCTCATAGATATCAAGCAATGTGCTCCCTTTCAGTACCCAAAGGAACAAAATGGATCTCTCAGTGCCAGTCAATTGCTGCCCTCACCACCATGTGCTGAACGTTCACACAACATCTCAGGGTGGGCTTTGCAGACAAACCAGGGTCACGGCAACTGCTCTGGTATTTATTTCACAGCTTTATGCCCTTACACTCTGAATCTCATGAACAGAGTTGTTGCTATAACCTGGGGAAGATTTGAATTTCCAAACTTTGTGCTGCTCTGGCCTACGAACACCTTGGCCATTCCTGCCCTCTCAGAGGAAAAAAGCTTCTATCCACGGAAGACCAAATGAAAATGCATAAATGAAAAACATGGTCAAACCTTCAACCTTCATTTCTGAAACATCTCTGGTTCCCTTGAAGTGTTTGCTGAGGATGTTTCAGGGCTACGCTGTAACTTGACAGTGGTTTGAATTTTCATTTTTGGCTGATAGCCAGCCTGCAAATAAATAAAGGGCACTTAAATAGCTAATGAGCTTTCATCAAGGTTCCCCTAGCCCCTTCCTCTTGAGCAAGCCCCTTGTTCTCTGCACAACAACAGAGAGACACCTTGTCTGACCTCATTGTGTGGAAAGAGAGTGATGAAAAATAGCCCCAAACTTGGGACAATCCTGGGGAGTTTAATTTGAAAAATGCGGACATCTGAAACAATGCACACACCTTTACACTACAGGCAAAGCCTCACATCACGAGGATCTGTTTTAAAAAATTAAGCATGTTCCTTTCCACTCAGAGCTTGGTATAAAGGAAGAATATGGGATTTCACAGAGATCCCAGGTGACCTGGAACATGAGCTTTAGACCAGGGGATTTATCCTCATCCAGATCAGTTCTAAAAAACATTTACTTTAAGAATGTGTGTGGTCTCTGGAAAACTAATGGGGCTGTTGCTGTGTTCCAGTTAAACCAGTATCTCTCCTGCTTGGGCTCTTAATTACTTTATCTGGGAAGCTGAATTATGTCAATTGTGTAATAGTAAAGCTAACCATGTAGGGCTTTTAAACGTAAAACATAACATGCATCAATAATGCTGAGGCAGAGGTGCTAACATAGAGAAAAAGTAGGGCATTTGCCAGCTAAGACATCTGATCCTATTGTTTTATTTTTCAATATTAATGAATAAGTAAACACAAATAGGCTACTTGTTGTTAGGTGAAGAGCAGCTGTCAGGATGAAACCCAGGCAGCTGTTCCTGCTTTGAGACTTCACTGTAAAATGCTTTTTTATAACTTCAGTAATTTGAAAATTTACCTTATTGGCTAAATTCCTGGCCAAATGATTTTGAAAAAAAATCACCAGGAGTTCTTTCAGGGGAAAAAATAGTTTAATTGACTTAGGGTTGTAAATAAGATTTTGTTAAGGAGTACAATTTCAGAGGGAGATACCATCAACAAATCAGTTCTTTGGCTTCTGCTTGCACCAGTTGCCCATATGAGTAGCAGCATGTTAATTTTTTTAAGGTGCAAATGCTCCCAAGATTGGTAGTTTTAAGCAAGCAGGTTAATAAAGACATGAAATTTTCCCTCTTGTTTTATGTTTTAGACCAAGTAACAGATGGCTACAAACGATGACAGCAAAGTTTGATGATAATAAAAATTGATATTATGATATTCATGCTGCCAGAATGAAGAATTCAAGCTATGCAGCTCAGAGAGACAGGACCCTGAACTGCTTTACTCCTAGGAACAAGGCAGAGCATTTATAGCCCAGCCTAAGAAATCCATCAGGGCTTAACAGAGAATAAGAACCTTTCTGAAGCATTTTTAATTGACATTTCAAATTCCTTAAGAGGAAGATAATTCTCTTAAATTCTTAAGGATTGCTCAAATTTTATAGTAAAATGACCATTTTCTATTGCTGCTTAAACACCTTTAATGCAGCTTCTCAAGTGCTGCTCGTTTCTTTGCAGCACTATTGCTTTCATACCTATTAAAGCCAGTAAGACTATTCTCTGGGGATTTATATTAAGGCGATTTGAAGACACCATTAAGAAGATCAGCCCTCTCTGCCTGCCAGGCTGTTTCCTGTCAATAAAGTTATCCCCCTCATCCTGTCACTTGGGGCAGTTCTGAAAATGGAGACTGTGTTTGGAAACCCAAAAGAGATTTCTCGTCTGAACTGAGACCTCCATCTTTCCCAACAGCACGGGGAGCAGTTCCAGGTTTTATATGGATGATTTCAGAGTAATCTTTAGGGAAGAGGAAGTTAGTAACTCCTTTGGAGAGTGTTGTGTAGGCTTGGTCTCAGACAGGACCACTTAAGGGACAGAATTTGCTCTTTGAAGTTTCTTGCTGAACCTAAGACTCCTGGCCAGGTACATCCCTCTCCTTAATCCCTTTTTTTTTTTTTGCTGCATGGCCCTGAACACAGACACAGCTGGCTGGGAGAAAATGAAAAGCAAGGGTAGGTAGTTGAGAGAGCATCCACGGTGGCTAGAAAGCAATGCTTCAGTGTGACAGGCCTTTTCTCTTGACCTCTTTCTCCACAGGAATCAAGCAGGTAAATAGGGATAACCTGGGAATGAAAGCACCTAGGGAAGCAAATTGATTTTTGCCATGTTTCAGGAAAGAGGTCATGTCCTGGTGCCTGAATCCTTTGCTGGGAGCAGCCAGCTTGGGGGGCAACAGGACTCCAGGAGAGAGCTGCCAGGAAGAGTTTTCTTACGGATGTAGGTGGTCTGCTAAATAAGAACAAGCAACCTGAGAAAGTATCTTTCCAGGTTAAAGCATCACCCAGTGTTTCTTTGGAAAGGTTTTCCTCAGTGACGCTTCTTCTTAATCTACAGAACCAGCAGACAGAATAAAGGTCCTGAGGGTCTCTTTTCAGAGGGGAAAAAAGAAGAACACAAGAAAATACAGGGAAAAAAAATCAAAGAAAAGAACAAGAGAGGAAGAGAGAGAGTGTGAGACAGAGAGAGATGTTCCCAGCTGGAGAATGACATCAGCCTCACACTGAGGTAGCCCTAGGAAAGGAAAATGGCACTTTGAGGAGGTGACAGAATTTCAGATTTCAGACTTTGACTGCAGAAAGCCAAAGAAGTCATGGCGCAAACATGCGTCTCTGTGGGCAATTTTCACTCAGCCAAAGCAAGGCAGATGATGGTGATACCTCCTTGAGCTCAGGTACAAGTGACAAGACTCACAAGGGGATAAAGTGGTGCTGACCTTCTTGCCAAGCTGCCAAAGACAGACACAGTAATTACAAGTGTTCCAGTGAGGAAGAAGATCTGTGGGCAGGCTTGGCTAACGGAGAGGAGGCAGTTGGAGGAGATGGTCCTCGAAGGAAATCTGCAGAATCTGCCGTTCAGATCACAAACTTTGATCAAGCAGCCAAGAACCAAGTGGAAACCTACTGCCAAAATCTGGAGGGAGGAGCTGGAAGCAAAAATTCTTGCAGGAGTAGGACGGAATGGAGTTGACTAACAAAGCCACCACATTACAGAGGTAACTTTAGATAGCTTAATTGGATTGAATCAGTTAATTGGACTGCAACAAATCAACCAAATTTGACACCCAACATCCTCTGAAAAACAAGCCGAGGGCAGGTAGAGGAAAAGGGCAGACAGGGAGAATGCAGCAGGATATATCCCTCTTCCTCAGGGCAGAGGCATCCCATTCTGAAAATAAAAAGAAGATAAGAAAAGGTGAAAGGTTTTCCAGGAGGAAGTATTCACTCACAAAGCCATGTAGATAAGGGGAAGGCAGAAGCAGGATGGGCAAGCTTCAGGTAAAATTTGAGCAGATATTGATCACAGGGATCCCCAAAAGCAAGTTGAGTCTCATAATGGATGTTCATAGTCAGGAATTAACTGTGATGAAAGAGAAATAAACCCAAACCAGGACACACATGTGACCTCAGTGACTTCCCTCAGGTCTGACAGCCTGTTCATATTCCAAATTACAGCATGCAGAGAAGTCAAGGGACCCAGATGCTGCCTCCAGGGCATCAGTGGCAGAGCCTGAGCCACAGAGCCTGTGTGCAGCATGAACCCAGTGCTCCACAGGCATAGAGTGATCTGATAGACATCTCAGGGCCAGCGGGAAAGTTCCTCTGTCTTCACTGTCCCCATGATGCAGAGATCACCAAGGACACTAGCACCAGTGCCATGTGCATGCCAGAGAGAAGGGGTGCAGGAGGGTACTGCCCTGCAGGGCCAGAGAAAGTATTTTGCAACTTATTTTCGTCTCCAGGAAAATGCATGAAGCCTCTCAGAAAGGAGAGGGCAGCTTTTAAATCAGGAGAGCTTAGGACTTGGATACCACATACCTTTTACCTTCCATAGACATTTCTTTGGTTAAAGCCAGAAGTTGGGGTTTTCTCTTTCACTGTCTCTTTCTCACTGGGATGTGACCGGGTTTATCTAAGAAGGGGTTTTGGCTGATTAGGAGCTGTGGGAGGAGATACTCCAGCTGGGACTGAGCTCACCAGAGCAGGCTGGGAGCTCGGGAGGCAGTGTCCTGATGCCCATGGGAAGTGTGGGAAGCCCAGCCTCCCCACAGCAAGGCAGGTGAACGTGTGGAGGGTGGCTCCTTGAGCAATGGCATCCCCAGGATGGGCTCCTGGGGAAGCTGAGTAAGAGCAGCCCACGGGGATGACCAGGCTGTGAGGAGGTGCCCTGGGATGGCGTTGTCCTTCAGGCATGGGTACTTTTTGAAAAATAGCTAAACAAACTGATTGCTATTTCCAGAGTAACAAGCTGGCTGGTCAGAAACATTTCAAAAAAAAATGGCCTTTCTAAAACCACCTAGCAGTGTGGTTTCTGAGATGCTATTTTCAGCATGCTGTCAAAACAAATCTCTATCCATAGCTGAACAAGACTGACTCTTCTTGTCAGGATGACTACCCTTAGCAGTGGTTGAACCAGCCCTAACTCAACGTTTCAAAAGCAAGAGCAATATTTACTGGTTGACCTGCATTATCTGTAGGAGGGAAGAGGGGAAATAGGATAGCTCTGGAAGTGACCTCGTGTGCTGATCCTTCTTTGACCTGCAAATATCAGGGCTCACTACTTGAACTCAGAGTTGACTGGGGAATCACAAACATCTAATTCACACCATGTAATAAAAAAAAGTTTGAACAAGGGCTAAATCCCTCCTGCCTGGACCAAGTGCTTCGTGGTGAGCAAGAGTTCGAGGTTTCAGGCACTTTTCTCTCTGACATCTGGTACCAGCCATGGCCCCAGACAGAGTCAAGACTGCAGGTCTGACCAGCGTGGTGTTCCCTCTACTTCTTGATCCTCAGGCTGTTCCAGAACAGGGAGGCCCAACACATTCAGCCACACAAAGAAGGCAGGAGGACTGACTCAGCTGCAACCCTGAGAAACAAGGATGCTGGTGCCCATCCAGCAGACGTGTGTGAGCTGGGAAGGCCCAGGTCTTTCCACTCGTGTGTGTGTAAATGTTCAAATGCTTCTCACTTACAGAGTCAGGACAAGTTGACCCTCTTATAAAACACATCCTGCTGTAAATTAGAATAAGTAGCCATTCATAGGAGGCCTGAAAAACAGGGGGAGGTTTTTTTGTGCCATTCTTTAAGGCAGCACCAGCCCTTTAAAGCCTCTTTTATAAGCTGTGGTCAATGGGGTCCCAGCGTGCTGCTCACAGTGAGTCAGCACGTAGGTGCTGACTGGGGCACTGGAAACAACATTTTGAGGGTGTGCTGGGAGGCCTTGGGGACACACACCTATGGCTAAACTCACAAATCCACTTCAAATCAGTGTCACCTCTTTATCTGTCCCTAGACAGACTAGGATGGACCTCGTGCAGGCATAGTGTGCCAGAGTCTCAGCTTCTTGGAGACTGACTGAAATAGCTCAGTGCCACAGTCCAGTTTCCTTCAAACCCCCTGCACAGGCCCCCCTGTCCATAACAACTTGGACTCTTGAGCTCTGGTAAATACTGTGTGGGTTTGTAATCCCCGTGCCACAACAATCCCCTCCTGTGTCCGTGGCCCCAGACTCTCAGTGTTCCTTGCCTTAAGGTTGTGATGCTCCTGTGCTGGCTTCCTCACCCATCCCTATTTCTGGGGGACAGCAGGACTCAGAGAGGCCTCCACAACCTCTTGCCTTCCAAATATTTTGGTGTGTCTTCATGCTGGCCAGCTTCTGCTCTGCCACAGCACACCCACCTGCTAGGTTTATAAAATCTACCATCAGCACTGCTTTCTGCTCCACAGTTTTTAATGCTTTAAATGCACAAAGACTTGGACTCCCCTCCAGCAGGTACCTGTGGTAACACAGACCTTTCCCACAGGAACTTTTCTTCTTTCTATGTTTTGTAAATAGAGATAAAAGCTTGGATGTTATTGAAAACTCTCTCTGGAAAGATGGACATTCTACCTGGCCCATCGGCCTAGGGGGAGGTTATGATTTGACCCAATCCGGACGACCTTTTGAAAGTCTATATAAGTTTTAGAATTAAATAATAAATTCAGATTTCTGCCTCACTCGATCCAGCCTGGTTCTCTCGCTCTGCCAGTGGTTCAACAGCGACAGGTAGCTGCAGTCATGCTTCAGGCAAGTCATACTCTAAATGAGCCAGGACCCTTTATAGGCAACAGTTATGATAGCAGTTATTCATTTTCCATTCTCCAAGTAACGGTGGGTAGACAAGAGCAGAAAATGTCATCTGCCTGTGTGAAATTCACATTAATTCCTCCCAAAAACACTGAGAGTAGCTGGCTGTAGCACCTTAACTACATTCCTCACAGAAATGTAGGCTGAGTTGCTGGACTGCAATCTGTTGCCATCCATGTGGAAGCCCTGATAAGTAATTAGTCTGATGTGGTGGGGTGACAGCTGCTTTAGACTTAAAAACATGCAAAAACCTCTTGCAGAAGCATGACATGCTCCCCTCACTGCTAGTTCTCTGCTGGCACTGAGGGCTTCTAAATCTCACCTATATTCTGTGTATGGGCCTGGTGTTTCCCTCTCTATAACTAGGAAATAAGAGTACCCAGCTTCTCTGAGAACAGTCAATAATCTGTTGCTGGAAAACTCCTGTTTCTCTCTCAGGTAGGACCAAAAATGCCCATAACACCAGTCACAGTAAATTAGAAATAGTACTCAGCATTAACCAGTTGCAAAGTTCATGTACCATAAAATGATCTTATAACAAAAGACCTTCCAAAGTGTTCATGAGGTGACAGCATCCATTCCATACACTTGTCAAAAGAGCCACAGGACCACACATGGTGTCTGAAGCAGAGTGGAGTGTCCTGTCCGGGGAAAGTAAACTGCATCACTGTATCCAACTGAAAAGAAAACCAAAACAGTCTCTTACCAGGAAGCTGGGGCTAGCACAGAGACCATCCCTTGTTCTCAGGTTGTGAGGTGTCTCTGACCAGCATGACCACATCTAGGGTGGCTAAAGTCAGGCTAAAGGGTGGGATTAGCCTTTGGAACACAGAAGGAAGCAGTACCTGGATGCACAGATTGGTTCTAGTGCAGAGCCAGCTAAGAATACTCCAGTTATTCTCTGTTCAGGAATTGGAGACTGCCCTGACTGGATGAAAACCACCTGATCTAGATTCTATCAGATGTATCCTAGCAAGAATGTCTTAAAACACTTGTCAGCTTTTACGTCTCACATTGTTCAACACAGGATGTCCAGAGTGTGACAGGAAGCAAGACTGATGGCACGAATAAAACAAACTGGTAACTTCTTCCAGACCATGCAGCTTCTAGGTCCAAGAGCATCTTACTCTGTATGGACTCATGTTAGTCGTAGTGCAAATTCTGGGTGGTAACAAGGCTGGATTCTGACAAAAAGCAACATCTTGGACCGAAGTTTTTCACTAGACACAGGGATAGAATCTTCTTCCAACACTAAAACAAGACAGGAGCTGTGATTCTTGATTTGACTAACAAATACAATGATGTCTTTGACCCTAGTTCACTTGCAAGATGGCAAACATATTGATTCAGTAGGATACTTATGCCTGTGGATCTGCTTCTTCAGGACAGGTAACTTAAACTGAGATCATAGAATGATCCTGGACTTCTTCATTAGTTATCTTTAAAAGTTTGATATATTCAGATTAGAGTCCTCAGAAGTTGGATCAAATCCTTTCAAGCTAGTGTGGCATTGCCACGACTGGAGAAGAATTAAATCAGGCCTGTTCCATAGCATCTTTATCAGGTACAAGGAACAAACAAGGAGTTTCACTCACTCACTTTTTCACTAAGGTTCATTTTGTGCTTGTACAAAACATACTTGGCTTTTGATATAAATGTGAATACACAGGAGCTCTGTGTATTCGACTTTGTTCCTGGCTTCACATTCACATTTTCTTACATCACGTTCCCTTTATTTTACATTACAGCAAATCTGCTGTTGAAAATGCATCTTGCATTTAGCCAGACATTCAAGAACCCTCTCCTATCTCATCAAAACTTTTTTCCTCCTGCTTGAATGTGTTTTGTCTTCCTATTTCCTTGCTACTTGTGCTGAGAACACAATGCCCTTGAAAAAATCATGTTCCACTGCATGTTCCACACCCTGTATATCTGTGCTAACTCCAGAGATGGGCAAAGCACAATGCAAAGGTGTTCAGACAGCTTTGGCCCCTGCCAGCTGTTTGCCCTTGTGCATTTCATACATTTTTAATTGTACACACTTCTGTTTGTCCCCAGCTTAATGCTTTCATGAAGAAAGCCTGGTATTCACTTGATTTGCAGTCATCCACTTCTTCACAAGTAAAGTCCTGTTTCATAACAGCCTTTCTGTAACTTGTGTGCTGGTTATACCACAGAACAATGTTTTAATAAATGTTATTTACATTTTTCAGGGTAGCTAGAGGGGTTTTTGTTTTAATTAGCTGAGTAAGAGAGTCATGAGTGATTATACAGACACAAAAAGAGCTGCTACCATCATCTCCTTACCCATGGCTCAGGTGCCAACACAGGAAAAATTAGTACAGGCCCTCGCAGGCAAATATTTTTTGCAAGGGGGGAAGGGGAAATTGATTAAGATGTTACAGTGTGTATTGTGCCTGGAGTCCTCAATAGTTTTTCCTAACCTGATTAATTGCCTAAGCCAGAGATAGAAAGTCACTTCTAC
Organism: Atrichornis clamosus; assembly: GCA_013400975.1. NCBI lineage: Eukaryota > Metazoa > Chordata > Aves > Passeriformes > Menuridae > Atrichornis > Atrichornis clamosus. The sequence goes on from WBMZ01015656.1 coordinate 10,577, forward strand.
ATTTGGGAGGAGCAAAAGGAGTGCAAGCCCTCCTGCCATCCTCCCCCAAGCAATACTTTGGTGGGGGGAAGTGAGAGAGTTGATTGTATGGATACACTGCCTGCTGAGAACAACTTCAAATGAATTATGGACTCCTTCCTCCCCATCTTGCTGCCACTTCCTTCTCCTTCCCTTCCTAACCCTTATTCTCAGCACAAAAGTGAAAGAATCCCCCTACTTCTGAAACCTGGAAGGAACAAGGCCCAAGGGACAGAGTAGCATCCCAGGAAGCTCTTTGAGGAGGGACTTAGGACATCACCAGGAACATGGCCAGCTTGGATGATGAACCAGAAAAGGCTTTAGGCTTGCAGTGCTTGGGAAAATGTACTCATAGCCCTCCATCATTTTTTGCATGAGAACTTCCTAACACTTTGGATGCTTGCAGGAGCTGGTCCTATTGCAAAGAGGTATAACTTCCAAAGGAAGTCAAAGGAAAACTTCATTCGATTACAGGCCAAGTGCAAGTGCAAGATGGATGTGTGCATCCTGCTGAAAATTGCCTCGGATAGCTAGAGCCTGGAGAGGCTGTGGAGGGCACAAAAGGGACATGCCTGTACTGCTGTCCTCTACTGCTACTTCCTGCTCTGCCACGGGGAATGAGGGCTCAGATTTGCCCACATTTTCTGGGAGGGATCTATCCAGAACATCCTGCACTTTAAGATAAGACAAACCACGCTGTTCACAGCTCTACCCAGAGTCAACACCGGCAGCCCTCACGGTCAGTGTCCTGCTCGTCACACCCCGTGTGCTGCCCCTTCCCTCTTCCAGGCTGTCTTAACTGAAGAGATTAACACAAGGCTTCAGAATATCTTCACTGGCACAAGCCTGGCCCTTCACAGAGATAACTATTTGTGCTTAAAATGCTGAGATCACCTAGAAGCAAACTCTTACGTGGAAGAGTGGGACTGTCTTAATAAACATTGTGTGTTGAAAGCAGCAACAACAGTCACTTATTTTCCCAAAAGAGAGTAGCTTCTCTCCTATGCACAAACTAGTGGGTTTTGCAGACTACAGCGTTCATGAATGCCTGTCTAAACTCATCAGTTTTAGGAACTTTCACTGACTTCAGCAAGCCATGGTGGATCAACTTGTATTTGCACTTCCCAGGACACACATTTGAATTGAAGATCAGCTAGTTCATTCCTCACTTTTTAGCATTGTGCCAGTTAAACACAAATGACTAAGCCCAGAGCAGCTATCCTATTTCTCACTGAACACAGCTACCCACACTACCCCTGTCTAGCACAAATTCCTGCTGACATCTGAAATTCTCTTCTAACAAAGTCCATGCCGAGCATGAATGAAATAGCTTCTCTGGTCTGCAAGTTTTTCCTAGTTCTCCTGTGTTCCTGTTACCATGAATGGAAACTTTTTCCACAGCTTTAGGAACATGAAACCTGGGCAGAGCCATAGGGTGATGTTTCCACTTACGCTCCCTGAAAGCAGTTTTTCTGAAAGTCATTTTATGGGTTGGGGGAGAATGTCCTGTGCACCACAACCACTTCTAGCCAGCTTCACACTACTTATACAGTCAGGAACCACAAACCATCTGCAAGAATAGATCTCAGGCAATCCAGTAGCCACACTGATTCCAAGCTGGTGGGTTTGTATTGCATGGTCCAATTTAGAGCACATCCTATTTATCTCATGGGGTAATGACAGTCCAAAAGCTGCACATGTGCAAGCAGGTAAACTTAATTCAGGTGAGAGCACTGAGCAGAAGAAACAGGCTGAGGAGACTTCATGGAAGAGTTCACACTACCTCAAGTACAGAAGCACACAGCCTTTGGGCTGACTTCCCAGTTCATTTGAAATTAAATCCATGCCTTTAAAAAAAACCTCACAACCAAACAACACCACTGCAAAGATGATTCTCAGTTGTACTGACCATTTCTGATTACTACTGGAAACCTCTTGCTAGCACTTCATGTCTTCCACCATGCATTTTCTGGTATGGGTGATGATCTATTTGGGCTTGCAATGAGCAGGGACAGGTTGTGGGGCAGAGAGGGGACAAGATTAACTTGATGTTAATGCATGTCTGTACCTTCTGGAAGAGTTATGGACTCAAGATGAAAAGCCAGGGAAAGGTGTTTTTGCAAAGTATTTGCTTCCTCTTCCTCCCTTTTGGTAGGGATTCAGCTGCCATCCTCACGCAGCAGCCAAGCAAGCATTTCTATGAATTTCTGCAGTGCTTAATCACACTGCTGATAGTAACCATAATTACTGTTTTGTAGCTAAGTAGGAAAAAAGCCTGTTCTTCTGTCCAGACAATTACTAAACTCCCTAACCCTCACACAGCTTGACAGACTTGCACATGCCCAGAACACCACAAATCAACAGGTTTCACCAATGCCTTTAAACTGGATTTAACCACAGATGAAACCTCAGGGACTTACCCTGGCGAGGCAGAGACTGACTGCAGCCAAGTCCCACCACTCTGTACATCTGCTCCCTACTTGCAAGACGGGATGTGCCACAAGCAAATTGCTTAAAGCTCTTGGTGGAAGTCAGGGAGACTTAGAAACTGAAGCTACATTTTCTGGTGTCTGTTGTGTGCCTCTGTAAGAAAAACAATGAATTTGTCTTCGTATCTAAATTATCAATATATTGTAAAACCTGGAGTCCATCACCTTTAGATTTTACTCTTGTAAACTCTTTATTTTTTTGATGTGTAAAGAACATGCCAGTGTGTCACTTTGGTACCTTTGAAGGAATGAACTCGGTATGGGAGGACAGTGCTGGTGGGAATATCATAAGGATTACTGCTGACTTAGCCTCCAAGGGTAAGCTGCCTCTGTTGGACTTCTCCAGGCATATTAGAAGCAGCCAAGTGAGGTTTCTCCTTGCAAGGCCTACTGAAGGAACCCATCTTTTCCCACTGGATGCAGGGGCAGGGTAAGGGAAATAGCTTCCCTAGGCTAAAACCAGCCTTTGTGGAAACCTCTCGTTGAAAGCAGGAGAATGCAAGAGCACCAAATCCAACATCTGGCTGCTATTGAGTTTAATTCCATTTTAGTTTAGGCTTGTGTAAGATGGCTGTGGGGGCGAGAGAAAATCTGCCACTGAATGCCCTGTGTGAAGACTGGGACATCTCTTGCATTCTCCATGCCTGCCTCTTGCTGAGAGATGTACTCTGATAAGCATTTGAGCTCCTTGGGAATTATGTCTGCTGCACAGTCCTGCCAAGTGCACTCTGAAAATCCAACTCAGTTGTTCATGCACCACATTCACTTGTTTAGCACTTTGTGTTACTGCAGGGCCTGAGCTCCCAAAACTGGGAGAACTGACCACTCCTTTTTAACTGGCTGCTCTGGCCAGTGCCTGAAAGTCAATGGATACAGGGAAGGGGTCATATAAAACTGTGAGGTCCATACTGGGCAAAGAACAGTTATTTTCCACAGAGAGAATTTTAAGTGTTGTCTACCTTCTACACTTTCCCCTTGTGCAAGACAAATGATTTGGACAAGTCTTGGATAACCACTGCAAGTAGGAGGAACAATGTCTTACAGATTACTGCACTACTCAGTGACTGGCATGAACACTTGAGTCTCTCTGATGCAAACCACAACTATTTGCATTTATGGATCCCACTGAATCCATTACTGAATGATAACAAGGTAGTCACGAGATCACACAACAGTGAGGTCCTTTACAGCAACATCTGAAAAATACGCTACAGGTAAGGATCAGGAGGGGTTTGGCTGTGTTTCTTCCCACAGCTACTCTCTCCCTCCCTCCCCCAGGACAAAGGCGGGCTTGGTTCAAGGAGAAAATTTGGTCACATTCTGACAAGAAGTTCTTCCAGAGGATCTGAGATGACCTGTGACATCTGCAGGGAATGCAGATGGGCCCTCTGAAGTGCCAAGCTTTCCTGCAGAACCACAGCTCTCCACTGACAAATCAGCCCTGCAGTGGTTTCAGCAGAGCTTACCATAACCAGCCACCAGATAGCAGACCCGCACAGAAATCTTCCCATTCCCTTCACAGCCTGTGCTGAGCTCAGAACGGCTTATAAGCATGCATGTCTGATGGAATAGCAGGAGAGAAAATAGGAATGTCAGCAAGGAAATGCTCCCTCACTGCAAGGACAGGAGCCTCAGCCTCTGAGCTGACGGGGTGACAGCCAGGGAAGCAGTTTCACTCTTAACCTGAGCACAATTTTTATTGAACAAGCTTACCTGAAATGCTGGAAAGGAACAAACTGGACCAATGAGCTGTTTCAACTCCTACCCATCCAAGTTTTCTGAGTTTTTTTCTAGCCGTCCTTGCAGAAAACACTGCGGTGTTCCCAGACTGCAGCAATGACAGCAGAGTGGAGAGGAACTTATGGTCACTTCCTCATCTGGACCAGCTTAGTTGTGCCATACTTCAAGCACTTACTGACTCTGAGATGTCAGATCTCACTATCTCTGATTTACATACATAAGCCTAACATATTTAATGAGGAGATGTATTAAGTATGGCCACTCCTCCCATTTGACAACAAGCAGCTCTATGGATTTTGTTCACATTTATGGGATTCTATAACTTTGCTGCAACACTGTTGATAAACTACAGTATCATCAAACAATATATTTCAGGATCCCCACACATACGGTCCCAAGCTTTGAGATTTTCAGTCCTCTCCTGAGATTCTCTGCCTTTTCAAAACAAAGAGAATGAATGAGCAGACATGCCCCACCTCACACACACACCATGCATGCACATGTGCAGGGCTCTGCATTTCAACTATCAAGTTTCCAATAATTCTCCTATTTTTGCCAGTTCCAGCAGATCTAGAGCTGTGAGGGACATGGGGGAAATTTCTGAAAATCCAGTCCAACTTAGAAAAGAGGGCATTTCACTATCATTTTTTTTGCACCTTTTTTTTTTATTGCAAGCATCCGTCTCCCTCTTGTCCATCAACCTTTCTTCTTACACAACACGCTACCTGACGGACTGCAGGGCATGAGCTTCATTCCAGCATTTTAACCCTGAGTTCAAATATCAGAGCAGCTCATGTCAAGAGAGGAAAGAGGTCCTCCACTACAAGTTAATCCCACCCTCTTTCTCCCCCCTCTTCCAGATACTAAGGGCAAAAGCAACCCAGGCTGCCTAGCAAATGTCACCCTGGTAAGAGCCCAGCTTCACTGTGATCCCATTCCTTCCCTTTGATCAGCCGCGTTTTCCAGCTAAGCCTTGGAATGAAGAGCTGCTGGGGCTTGGCACAGCTGCAAGAAACACACCCTCCAGGTTCAGATCAGCTCCTCAGCTTGAGACTCGAACCCCTTGGCTCCTCTGCAAGGAGAAAGTGACACCAACCATTATTCTCACAGTTTTATTTGTAAAGGACATAGCATGAAAAGCTGTATTTCAATGTACTTCAAAACCTGAAAAACCCATGTCTGTTCGTGGTATGTATGTTAAAGTGCTTGATATAACAATACTTTTACTAATGTCACCTTGAAAATAATCCAGTTCTTATTCAGTTAGTAATAATGTAAAGACAAAATATACTTAATGGAGACATTTAGGGATCATTTGAAGCTATACAGGGCGCATTTGTACATTTCAAGTGTAACACACAATACTTCCCCTTACGTGGTGCACCTTCGTTTGATTGAAAGAAGGAATTTTCTCAAATACGCTGTTGCGCAACTATCCTAAAAACACGTTTTGGAACAATGATAGCTAATTACACAAACCAACCTGGAATAAACATGAGTAGGTTTTTCACTAAACAGTACAGTTTCATTTATTTCAGAGAATTATAAATACATATTTTGTACACAGTGAGGCATTTGATTCTCTGACTCCCTCAGGTTACCATGCTGGATGTTGGTATAACAGGACTATGCAAACTCAGACATCTGCAGACGGGCACTGGATAGGAATTTTTTTTTTAAAAGCAGATACCAGAGAGCTTTGGTCTTTTCCAAGATTCCCTTTCTCAACCAAAGAAGGTGCTTTAACACTGAAGTAAAAACTGTGTTAGCTTAGAAGAATCCTGATGGGTTTCTCACCATTCTAGTGGGTAGAATGATTTCTGTAAACCTTACAGAAAAAAAACCTCACAGTTTCCAATAAACAAAAGTAGTCCACTAAAAGAAAAAAAATCATACATGGTAGAATAAAAATTCACTATGAATAATTGTACTCCCAAGGTTGTCAAACAACTACACCTCTAGGAATCTGAGGCACTCAGCTGTGCCCCTCTCAATGTATCTTAGGGTGGTTTATTGCCTACAAGGAAATATGAGACTTACATAATTTTTGTTGTATTATTATTAATATAATGTGAAACCTGACAAAACCAAACAAGTCAACACTTGCTGAAAAAGCTGATGTGAAGTTAAGTGCTAAAGGTTTCTTAATGTAGTTTGTAATGGGGAAAGGCCCTGATTTGAATTTTAAAAATTCTCAGGTTTTGACTTCTTTTAACTTAAGAAAGACATAATGTAGTTATTGCCTTTTTTCTCTGTGTGTGGTTTATTCATTTAAATGAATGACCTTTAGAGGTGCCCACATATCTACCTTATCCTGCTTGCACAGATTAACCCTTGTCATGGCAGATGGATGTTATGACTGCTCCAGTCACGTACAGCCTTTGGAGAAGTCTGCAGCAGAGCACTTTGGGAAGCATCCAGCCAGCAAACGCAGATGATGCTGTGAAGAAATCCAAGGACTAAAGAGGTGGTTATTTCAGTAAAATGAAAGTCACTCAGACTGGGTTGGGCGTGAAAAAATCCTGTATAGCAATCATTAGACATAAAAGGCCTGAGTAGTAATAGAAATCAAAACATCCTAAGCAGTCATTACCAAATAATGCTGCCACATGGTTTCTGGTGCTTAATGTGTAATTCACTGATAGAATTAAGTACCAGGGACACATTTTCAATTGCTGCTGAGGGTTGTCATGCATCATCTGCTGACTTTAAGCAGACTTGCCTGACCACACAGAAAATCCTAACACCCCAAATTTCACATTTCTGGAAATGTAAGAGAGATGTCACACAGCTGTGGGCTCTGGCTACTAACTCAGTTCACAGCCTTTACATTAGTTACTCACACCCACAGCAGTGACATGGCAGTGCTGCCTACAGTATTTGGGATGAGTTTAGTCAGTTTAAGGAAGCACAAGCCCAGGAGGAAAGAATGGTTACTGAAAGCTGGAACCCTCATTAAAGTTGAAGGTTCCTTGACAGCTTTATTTTACTTCTTTCTTAGAAACAAAAAAGACTTCTATAGCATAAAACTTTCCAATGAGACAAAGTTGCACAAAGGGTTTTCTTCTGGCTGGGAGTATGACATGAAGCTTTGACACTGAAGTGAGTGCTGTTATAAGGATTGGACAGCAGAAGGACCACAGGAAAAGTAGAGAAGCTTGACAAAAGGCAGGTGAGAAAGCAAAGCCTAATTTTCATCCTCTTTCCCTTATCTCCCATCCCTCTTTCCACCACATGCACACTATGCCAAGACCTGCTGCTGTCCACCATTCCCAAGCCCCTCCGAATGCCTCTTGATCGCACACTGCAAGGCAACACACTTACAGTACCAGTCCAGGGCCTTTCTCAAGCCACAGCTGACCACGAGACATCCAAAGAAATCCACTGACGAAATGCCCAAGATCATAGGGAATAAACAAGTGAAAACGAAAACCTATATTTCAACTAACTTCCAAAAATTAAAACCAGATGAAGCTAACTCTGTCCTCAGATCCTTCCAACTCCAATCCACAAGAATGGAAAATACACTCTGTATTTGCTGCATGGTATTCACAAGATGATTTTGATATAATCTCATTAAATTTGTAGTGTTCAGGATTTTAGTTGCTCCCAGTTCCTCATGAAGAGCTGTATCTATGTGTATGCACTGTATTAGTAACACAGAGACTTGAAAGAGAAGCCTCAAAATTTCAAAGTGAGATTAATTTTTTTCCTCCTTTTGCTCAATTGTTTTTCTTTTTGTAGCTGGATAATTAAAAAAAAAAGTAATCAAGGATCCTGTACCCCCCTAGGAACACTCATTCTGCAGGACAAAGGAAGACTCAAAATCTGACAGCATTTCAAAGCCAGCTGATACAGTTCAGTAGCACAGCAACATCTGTGTTTGTGGCTCTACAGCAATGATTCTTCTCAAGTACAGCAAGAATTTGGTATAAACCAAATTCCTCAACATGGGGGGAAAAAAAAAAGGTCACCCACACCACAAAGTGGCTGAGGGTGAGGATGAATCATGAGAACATCTAGACAGGGAAGGGAAACTGAGCGAGTCAAGCAAGCCACCATTCCCCATCTCAGGCTGCAGCAGTGATGTTTCAACAGGTGTCTCACACTCTCAGGCTTTGAGTCTGACAGCAGTCCTCTTCTCCAGTGTTCAAGCATTCCAACACTTGTTTCCTCTTTTGGAGATCAACAGGAGTGACACAAAAGACCTTACAGAAAAAAATGACGACTCAACTTGTGCGGATGGAAAGGTGAGTCCTCAAACAAACCACAAACTAAGAGAGACTGTGTACAGTAGGGTAATCCAGCATATGCTTACAACAGTTCCAAGAGTGACACAATCACAACAGCTACATAAGGATATTTGCTGTATTAATTAGCAATACCTGAAAAAGCCCTGCTGAGTTTGCACTATATTTACACATTGATTGGCTTCTTCCTTGCAAGCAAGTCGCAGCATCCCTTCCCACCTTGGTCCCTCCCTCCCCCAAGTCCTTCCCCTGGGTTTAAGCTACTCATAGTCAGAACAAGAACATTCAGTCTAAGAAAAATTTCTTAGAGTAATATAATTTCTTAAAGAAGATAGCATATTTACACACATCTAACACATGAAAATACTCTATTTTTGTACTAAATTTCTGTTTCAAATAAACTACAATACTGCATCTTAGCTTTCTGCAGCTTTAGAGGCCAGTCCCCATCAGGCACAAACCGGGCTTCCCAATCCTGCTGCAACCAGCAGCTTTGCCTTACAGTGGTGCACTACCATCACGTTCAAGTCCTGACAGGTCTCCAATTGTGGTTTGCTTGTTTGGGAAAGGAGTAATGAAGTTCTCAGCAAAGCCATGCTAAACATCCACTCCTTTAATGAGCGATCCCTCTAGGATGATGTTGAAATCTTGCAGTGTCTGTAGCACTCGGATAAGGGAGTTGACAGTCATGCGGTCCCGTAGGAGCGCGTTCTCCTCGTACATCCTGGTGATGGGCGGGCACTCTGCCAGCAACGGGATCCACTGAGACAGCAAGTGGTCCCTGAAGAGGACAGGAAAGGAATTATTTTAGCACCAAGCACAGCAGATCTCAAACTGGAACTCTTCTCCAAGCGCACAACCCTAAACATGCAGTCCCCTTTTTTGTGAGTGCTGCCTGTTGTTGGCACATACAAGTTTCCTGTGTAATCGCAACCCTTGATTTTGTTAGTAAAACACTACATACTATAGGGATGAAAATGGAAAGATATGAGCAGAATTGGACCTTTGTAAGAATTCAGCAGCACTCTCAGATCAGAAACAGGGAAAGAAAAACTCGAGGAAAACCCGACAGACTGTTTTCCAACTGGTTTTCCAAGTATCCAGACAGACAAAACAAAAATGGTATTTATTTCTAGACATACCAACTTCCACCCTCCAAAATACAACTAAACCCCACCCTCCTACCCCTTCCCAAGTGCAAGACAGAAAGTATCCTATTAAGAAAGAAAAGTTCATCTAGAATAGTTTTGTCAAAATTATAACAGACATCCCATTTTCACAGGCAATTGAATGAGGATTTAGAAATTCACCAGCTCCTGAAAAGGAACTCTGCATTCCCAAAGTCAGTACTTCATCAAAAATAGCATTTCAAGACAGATTTCATACATATGACTGTCAAGCTAACAGTTATAAAAAAGCTCACAACATTTTTAGCAGTTTAGACACTAGCCATGTATTATTACTGCTTCTTTGCTTCAATTTTTGACATAGTATTAAAGCTGCCTAAAATAGGCACTGGATAATAGATGGGTATGAGATGTCTTAAAATGGAAAACTAAGGTAATAACAACATTGGAAAAATATTCTTCTAGTCTAATGCCAGAGGACACAGATAATGAGGAGCAGTTATGTACCTTGTCCCCAGGCAAACCAGGATTTGGAATTTGCCATCCTTTCCAATGTTCCTTGGAGCTGTATTGATAGCATTCACATAATGGCAGAAGGTTTTGCATGAAGATCTCTGAAGCAAAAGGGCCTCCTCATTGTCTCCAATCTGATCACTGGTTTCAAAATAAGCAACAGCTTTCTCTGTGGTACGGAGAAAATCAGAACCCAGTGAGCAGCAGTACTTCATTGTGACACAGAATTACACAAGGGAATCCTAAAAAACCAATCTGCTGAGAGCTATTGCACAGTTTATATATGGATTCCTGATCCTGAAGACCAGAGGTAGGTGGTCATCTCCACCTTAGCCGTGACATAGCAGTGGTCAGACTGGTTGATGTCTAACACAGTTAGGTAACACCGAGGAGCAGCACCAGAGTACCCATCAGTGGTCTCACTGTAAGTGATATCATCAGCTTTGATTTTTCATTTTTTCTGAGTAATTACTTATCCTCAGGATAAGTATCTCAGCCTGCAAGCCTGTTCTAAGGGAGGAAGTACATCTTAAATCACACAACATAGGCCTACAGGTAAGGATCACCAGAAGACCAGCACAGTGACTAGGAGAGTTCTCATAAACAACTAGAAATCGAAACCTTTCATTCCCTCCCCTTTCCCAGCTCTGCCCCTAACACTGATTGCTACTCTACCCCAACTTCCAGTCTACCTTCTTTCCAGGTACAAAAGCAGCTGTTTGAGCATTCATCTATGAATAAATGACCAGAATTTGAAGTACTCTTAAATTTCTGCACACACTCACACTCCACTTTTACAAAGAGTTTAGCATTTCTCATCTTCCATCTGGTTTCTCAATGACTTTAAGCAACCTGGAACAGGTGCTTGGTAGTAGAAATGGCAACTAACTGATGGGAATCGGAGGACTGCATGTGAGGAGTCATTATGCTGATCTTTCTCCTCCAAATCACGTACCAGCTTACCTATGAAATCCCAGATGAAGACATTCTTATGAAAAATGCGAGCTGATTTGAATCCGTGGTGGAAGACCTGCTCCAGTGCTGCAACCAGACCGTTTTCTCCACACAACAGAATGGTAAGGCTCCCTCTCTGTGGGAAGGGGAGAGTAGGTAAGTACAACTTGCCTTGCTTGGATTCCAAAAACTTCAAACCTAAAGGTAGTTCTACTGGTACTTCAGTTCCATCTCTGTTTATAAAAATATGCAGGCAAGTAATGAAAAGTAGAAATTACCTCTTTCTCTGGCTTGTGAAAGTGTTTCACAATATTGTTCACAGCTTCCCCGATTCCCTCTTGGATCTGTCCCGCATTAGGCTCTGTGAAACGATGGAGAGCACACTAGGCTGAACTGGTGGGTTTTAAATGCTGTATTACTCTTGGAGGCCAATTTTTCCTCGCTTGACATTTCAGCAGTCATGTCCTCTAATTTTACAGGAGCTGGACAGATGTATGACAGGATCTACACTGTCCCACCTCTGTGCTTTGGCAGAGAATGCCTCATGAGACCCTCACAGTCACATGCCCTGTTGTAGACAAGAGCAGTCACTCATAAAAGCTGATTTTGGGGATGTGACGTAAATGTCCCCTAGGGTCCCTCTGGAGATGTGCTCTGCTGGAAGGCAGTTCACAGCATCCTCATCAAGCTCTGAGCTGCCCTCAGAGACTGTCTTCCCACTGACTACCCACTGACTGGGAGGCTGAGCAGCATCAGCTACTGCAAATTCCGCTGCCTCCTCGTCCCTCATCTCGTATCTCCATGCTCCAAAGAAAGAGATTATTATCTCTCAGCTGTCAAAAGGGGACTTTGAAAGAGGTGACGTGTACGTCACAGAGCAAACACAAACCCGCGCAGGCAGGAGAAGCTCACCAGCTTGCAGCTGTTCCTCTGCACCAAGCCTCCCTTCAGGATGACCTCTCCTGTTCACAGGAGTTGTTTTTTTCCCAGCAGTTGCTGCCACCTTCTCTACGCTCCAGGGAGGAAGGAAAGGACTTACTGGTGTTCTTCCCTGTGAGGGAAGTGATGCTCAGTCGCCGAGTCACAGTAGGAGATTTCTGCTGGGGTGGGGTACGGCACTGCTTTCCCAGCTCCTCGTCAGAGGTGGAGGACACCAGCTCTCCGATGAGTATCCGCTCCAAACTGCCGTCGTCAACTCCTTTTCCCAGCCACCGCCCACAGGGGAACCTGCGGCACGCCCAGGACAAGCACGGGTCAGACCCACACACCGGAGCTCCATCTCAAAGCCAGGGGGACAGCTGGCACCCAACGAACACTGGTAACAGGCAGGGAATACTCTGTTCCCAGAACATTCTCACAAACCAGAACTCTGCAGGCAGCACCCCCTGCAGCACCACCGATCATCCTCAGAAACACGGAAATGTGCAAAGCTTGGGTTACACGCATATTTCACAGCCTACATCTTGTTTTCTGCCGAGTTATTTTTCACTTTCAACCACAACTGATATTCAGCCTTTAAAAGCGTTGTGATCATGAACAACTAATTCCCCACAGAGTTCCCACCCAGCTGAGGCTGTGACATTTCCTCATACTCAAACCTCACCTCACATCTGATCGCTGCACTGCTGGATTCCGTACACAGTCCTAATGAAATCCATGCACATGTCTATACTGCCGGCCATTGTACCCCATGTCCTCCTGCTTTCCTTTATACACTGTGGCCAACTCTGAGCTCTGGAGCTCACCTCTCTGAATTACAGTCTTCCAAGTTCACATTTAAAAAAAAGTTAAGTCCGCTTAGCCAGATGTTTTGTAAAACCAATGATGAGTTAGATCACTTCAATACAGAGGTATGTACTCAACAGAAGATTGAGAAATCATCAAAACCTTTTATTTTCTTTGATAATCAGAGTTTCTTAAAAGAAAAACAAACCAAGTATTTCCCCTAGACTGTCACTGCAACTCTCAGGGTTTAAAGAGTTAATTTGTGCACAGTTTTACCACACTACTTTAAATCAAGAAATTTAATTATCAGACACAAACATATGATTCACTTCAAAAGTATCCATACTGTCTGTCCTGTCTCAGAAAGATGCAAAGAAATTCTATATTCAAATCTCATTTAATATTTATCAGATTATCTGGCTTCAACTAGGGCCTCTGAAATGAGAGAACCGGGGGTGGGGGAGACCAACCCAACCCTATCAGGGACCCAAATCAGCCCACAGTGCTCCATCAGCTAAGGAGAAGGTGAAGGCCTTCTTGCTTTCTCTATATTTAACAAGAATTTCAGACACAAGAAAATTAAAACTTATTGCTTACTTGTACGTGTGTCCTGTTATTTCATTTCTGACCATGACACAATCAACCAGCCACTTGGCCAGCAGCCCTGAGTTGTCATGGCCAATCTGAACGGTCGTCAGCTTCCCTAAGTTCTGGCACTGAAATGAGTAACAGTTTTTACTTAATTTAAAGAAGAACAGACAACACACACCCCCACCACATGCACACATATGGTCTCTAATAGATGCTTTTATTCAGTTGCCTTTGATTTATAGAGCAAGTATTTTCAACCAAACACACAGAGTGTTTTGAAAAGCAGCATAATTATTTTAACACAGGAGAAAAGAAATAGAACTATTAAAAGCCTGTGAAGAGACTACATTCTTTGTTGTGAGCACTCACTCTGAATATTTCTGAGAAGTATTAACGACAAATTTCTGAGCTAAGGTGATAAAAAGGTGTGATTCTGCAGAAGAAATAGATCTTCAATACAAACAGCTTTTCAAAAATGCATTTTGAACATACTGACCTTCAGCTGACTCACTCTACACTATGAAGCAATCCCTAGATTCTTTATTATTTTCAAAGATCGATTTGCTTATTGTTGGGCCAAACAAAAATCATTGACATGAGACTCAGCATCATACAGACACAGAATTACGAAAGCAAGGGACTGTGAATTCCAGTGCAATATGTAAGTGTAGGTGGAGCTGGCAGCAACATCTGTTAACGTCACCTAAACTCTTCCCTTGAAAGACCTTGGCTTTCACTGCTTCTGATGCTGCCAAAGCAGCATCTTGGGCTGATATTTCCGTAGTGGGTGGCTACCCAAGTTGGTATTTTAGGAAAGTTGCAGCCAAAGGAATAATCCAGAACAGCATTAATATGGTCCCTAGAAATATCTAAATATGTCATTTTGCTTGTTAAAAGCCTGGAGACCTTTTCTACCAAATAGTAATATCTGAATCAGAGGCAGGCATTTATCACAAAAATATCCTCTCTATGTCAAAATCCACCTATATTTGGCAAGAGGCTTTTTTTGCTATTGTTGTTGAAGATCAGTCTGCATATTCTCAGTGGATGCAACCTTAATTTCAGTAGCAGATTTTCCTATGAAATCACTCCTTAATGGCTATGGTACAGCCTGGAGCTAGAGGAGCTTGATGGGCTTTTCCTGCAATTCCCACTAGCAGCTGCTTTGGCATGGCACTGAGCCAACCAGTAATTGATGGGTGGGAAAGCAAAGGGGAACGCAAAGAGAAAATCCCAGCAAGTGTGGAGAGGAGAGCCCAGCGGGGATGGCAGCTCCCAGTTTGCCAGGGACAGCACCTGAGGCTGGGATGTGGAAGAGCTCAGAGACCACCTGGTTGGAAGGAAAGCAGCAATGCCAAAGAGCTGGAGTGGGCCGAGAAGGAATTCGGGACTGGTCAGAAGTAGAAAGGGACCTGGGTGGTAGTTAGGGGGAAGACAGACTGAAATAAGGGAAAAGAAACTTGGAAGGGAGATGAGGAGGTGGAAATGAGCACTGACAGGGAAAATTAGGCAAGGAGGCATGGAAAGGAGTGAGATGTGAAAATAGACTGGCGAGGTGAGGAGTCCTGGGCTGGACAGGTACAGCAGTGAAGCCTGTGGTTAAAAGTGGTGTGTGCTCACAGGAAACCTTCATCAAGAGGGGCAGGCAGCACTGTTTTCCTGTACATATTTGAACCTACAGTGACTTTGAAAACTGGGACAGAATCTGAAATGCTCTGCTCTTAGTAACCCCTCAGCAAATTAATGTTTATTTGGAAGGACGTTTCAAATTGAAAAGAAAAAAGTGAAGAGCACATACTCACCTCAAATGTCATTTCTAGGTGGTTTTTAGGAATCTGCATTACCCCCGTATCTCCCAGTTCTCCTGACACACATATCCATGGGTTTGACGTGGTTATTGCATTGCTTAATTTTTTGATGGGAATTATCACTGACCTGTAAGGGATCACTGAAAACAGGGAGAGGGGAAAGTACGTTAGCCTTGATTTTATTTTTTTTGCCGCTTACAGTAAAGGCAATTTCTGGAGCAAACCACGCCGCTCCCTTGAAGGTAAGCTCTTGTGCCCTGCCTCAGCCGGGGAAAGGGGGAGACCCCTCCCGCTGTGGGAGGGGCGGCGGCAGCGGTGCCGCACGGTGGAGCTGCAGCCCCGCGGCACAGCCGGGACAGCGCAGGGACGGCTCCGGAGCCGCCGAGGAACGGGACGCACCCCGCTGCGGGGAGCACGGAGCACACGGCAGGTCACGGCAGAGGAATGTCCGCATCACTGAACAGTTCGAAAGGGGTCTTTAGAGGCTATCTCATCCAACCTCCCTGCAGTGAGCAGGGACATCTTCAACCACACCAGGTTGCTCACAGCCCTGTCCGACCTGACCTTGCATGTTTCTAGGGATGGGGCACCCACAATTTCACTGGGTAACCTGTGCCAGGGTCTCAGCACCCTCAATGTAAAAGACTTCTTCCTTATATCTAATCTAAATTGACACTCTTTTAGTTTAAAACCATTACTCCTTGTCCTACTGCAACAGGTAAATGATGAAATGTTTGTCCCCATCTTTCGTATAGGCCCCCTTCAAGGCTGTGGTAAGAAATGCTGATAACACAGCTGGTAACACCACAGCCAAAGGCTCAAGTCTGATGTGTCTCTGTGGACGTCCCCCTCTTTATTCTTATTCCTATTCTTATTCTGTTATTCTTTTGCATTTGAACCTGTACCACCCATAGATGCTCAAGACAAGGGCTGTCGCCCACCCCAATTCGGATTTGGCTCCGATACTGCACCTCCACCACTGCAAGACTCTCTCTCTTTCCATATGTTTCACAAGCTAGCTTTTTGACTGGGGAAGATAAGCCAGCATTTTTTTACTTTTGTGTGCCATCCAATGATACTGCACTCAAAAAAATACCCTCAAATTCCAAGCACTTGTCCTACAGGAGAAAGCTGTCAAGCTGGATGCCCCGCTGAAATAAGGTAATCAAGGATGAATAAATCTCTTTGCGCTGTGCTGGTTCTTTATTGCTGTAAGATGAGGAAAAGTAGAATGAGTGCCTGTTTTGACAGCCACATAAAACTTGCTTCACTTCACTCTGAACAGGCAGGGAAATTAAAACTAAGGGCTGCCCAGGTGAATACAAATAATTAGGTCATCTCACGGGATCCTGCCTTTTCTGCATTGACCAATGCTGGAGAGACAAGGATTCATTTCTCATATATCAATCCATCAAATCAGATATCAATCTCGGTTCTCCTCCTTACAAGACAGGGTGAGAAAACAAATCTTTTTGGCATTTAAGAACAGACAAAGACATTTAAAATACAGAGTGGAGCACAAAGTGCCTTGTATTTCATCCTCCAATCTTTCATCTCGTTAGTCTGAGGAGAGAAGGCTATTGGGATGCACACTTAATGAAGGCCTGAAAGAAGCATTAGGAGGTAGAGGACTCGAAGATGAAAGAAACTACACAGAGAGCAGCACTCTCTGCTGATTACCCTCCTTTGTGCAATGCTCTTATCCAGAATACTCCCATACAACCTTGGCTCTCCAGCTGGTTTCCCAGAGCAACACCCAGCACCCATGAGCCCTGCAGCAACAACCAAGGTTTCCAGATAAGGGCTCAGCTACTCAAGCACCAGCAACATCATCTCTTACAAATCATGACAGCAACTGATTTTTAGTCAGGGGGAAAAAATTGATTCTCCAACTCACTGATTGTAGTGAAGACGCTTGTGAAGCAGAAGTAATCCACAGCATTGAGTGAAAGCAGGTGATACAGAAACTGTTCCCGTTCCTCTTCACAGCGCAGGAAAGCGTAGCGCTTGTAAAGTTTCCTGGGAGAAACAAGTACATTGCATTTTTGTTGTCTTTTTGAAAAAGCACCATGTATCTTAAAAAGTAACACAAGCTGCTAGAAACCCATAAAGGGCATGTAAATGTGCTACATGTGTTTTATAGACCACTCTTGGCTCCATGCTCCCACAGCCAGGCACAGAGTTCAACTCAGTTTTGTGTTTTCTGCAAAGCACAGATATAAACTGACACTACCCACAGCAGCAGATCTGAACCAACATACAGCAACCTCATTTCTTCCCCATACCTTCCCACTGTGGAATGGTCTTGTCTAATAACGTAATACAACCTAAATAAAGTGATCAGAAAGCACCAAGCAGCAGTTGGGGTGCTCCCACTACTCTCTCAGTTCAAGGACCCAAGTGTGAATCACCAATTGCCCAAAGCAGCACAAAGGCACACCAGGAGTGGCCCCACTCTGAGACAACAGAGCACTTGTGACAGAGACTGTAGTCTGAAGGCAACAGACTCCCAAAAAGCTGCTGAGGTAGATTGATGTAGATGAAACTTCAGGAAAACACACGTCTGCCACCAAGCCTTTGGCTGATGGCCCAAGAGGTGACCTCCTCCACTTACTCCTCTTTCTTCCCATCAGCAGAACTGAGTATTTGGTAGCTTTTGGCACAAATCACATGTGTAACTCATGACAGAACCAGAGCTACCTGGAATAGCTAGGATGTTTTCTTTTCCTAAGGTTTGGAGTTTTTTTCTAAATGCCCCTGCTGCTTCATTTGCACAAGACACAGAGATGGTAGTGCTGTGATGTGGCTTGGATCAATACAGGGATCTGACCAAGAACTAGCATCTCCTTCCTGAAATTTGCCATGTATTTTCCAAGCAGATGAGCAGACTTTTGCCCTGCTGGGTGGGCAGTACCTCCTTCCCCAGCTACCCTCTGCTTTTCAATCACTTCTATCTGGAAACTACAGTACCCAAACAGGGTTCCTGGATGCACCCCAAGCAGCAGCACCTTGAAACACCACTGAGACCAACGTGAAAGTAAAGCTTTGAGGAAAAGAGCCAGCTTACTTTGCAAGTGCCTGGTTGGAAAGCAGTTGCTTCAGGTGCTGAGACAAAAGCTTCTTCTCCAGAGAAAGTCTTATCCAGGCTCGGGCTCGCCCCACATCAGTCTTGATCTCACTCATGTTCTGAACATGCCTGAAATGTGTGGGGAAGAAAATAAATAGATGAATCATAAAAATTCTACATGCTTGAAATGGCAACATCCAGTGTGATGATGCAGCAGGTGAACTGGAAAATGTCTTCTGACATTATTTCTAGAGAGATCCCCAGCAGGGCCCCCCAGAACCCTGCACTGTGGCAATGAGATCCCTGGCAGCCCCAGCCTTGCATAAGGACACGTGGCAGCTTTTTTCGGGCATGGCGGGTCACAACCTGGACACACTGCAGCCCATGGTGGCTGCTCTGTGTTTGCCTGGCCAAGGTGAGGAGGGGTAAACCTGCTTTTCTCTGCATTGCCAGAGCTGGATATTCTCATGGACACTGCTAAACACTTAAGCAGCCACCTGGTGAGAGCCAGTTGTATCTCGGCTGCCCCCTCAAGCTGCTGACTTGAACGGGTGTGGCTGGGAGGGCAGAGGACAAACAGGTGTCCTGCTTGTTTCTCCAAACCACAGCGGCTCTGAAGGCTCTAACAAACCCCTTGACGGCAGCAGCAGTGGGAAACCTGAGGAAAGGAGGACTGTAGGGACAAGGACAGCAACAGGAAGCTGCAAGCAGACTCACATTTTCAGGGATAGAAGAGACCCTCGTGTGAGTGATAATTTGAGCAGCCCTCCATATGTTTCATCTGTAGGAAAGCAGAACTGTTCCATAGGGACTTTCTTCTATGGTTTTGCTTTACTTTTTTTTTTTTAAGCTTCCCACATTTCAGTTTGGAGAATGCCAGAAATTCTAGTTTTAGAGTACAGGGAGTTTTAGAAGAGGAAGAGAACTGCCAGGGCAGGGCAAAGCTGTTTCCAAAAACTCCCCACTTGGTTAAATAAACAACAAGAAAAATGAGTAACAGTTTCCAACAGGGGAAAGAAAAGGCTGCAATTTCTCAATATTCATGCAGTCTGCATGTTAAGTGCACAGGCAATTCAGGCCTCCAAATCTCCCTGGCAGGCACCAAGTACCATCAACTGAAGTCTGAACTAATCTCAGTTGCAATTCATTGTCCAACTCCCGCACCTTCCTTGACAGCCCTCCACGCATTGCTGAGTGTTAGGGAATGTGGCAATATTTACTCCAAAGGAAATCCAACGAAGTCATGCTGTGACTGATGCTTTTTACATTGACTACTATAGTCTCACTGCCTCGTGCTTTCCCCCATCTGTTACACCCAAGTGTGTGCTTTGTGTTATATTTAGACCCTGCATTATTGGAGAGAAGCACTCTCTTGTTTACAGAGCCTCTAAACAGAGCAGGTCCAGGACCTTTAGGGCAAATTTGCAAAGAACAACTTAGAGCTGTCCAGAAATACGAGTTTGCTCTGCACAAATGAAGAGGATACACAGCCCAGCAGCAGTGCTCTCTGCCAGGCTGACCAACTCCAATTCTCCAAACACAAGTCCACCTCTGCAATCCAAGCTGAGTTGTCTGTATCCCACAGCTCAGCGCCATACGTACAGATCTGAAGCAGCATCAACACAAGTGATGCTAGCTTGCCAGTGGCAAAACCTAGGTTTACTTAAAACCTCTAAAAAAAAAGAGAAAAAAAACCTTTTCTTTTTTAAAGAAACTTTCTTCCTGTTTCGTAACACATACATGGATAATCGTCTGATGGACCAGGTGAGAAGTTTTAACTCTCAGTGAACTGTAAAACAAACACAGGAGGGCACATTGCACTCACATACAGGTCTCAGCCGTTTATAACCAAGCTCAGCAGCAATGTCTACCAGCTGAATCCTGCCTGGAGCCTTGCTCCTGGCACAGGAAAGCCCTTCCTGGCTCAAAGCATGGGAGCCAGCATTAGACCTTCCATCCCACAGAGCTGGACACATGATTCAGAGTCCTTGAGAAACTGGATGCATGGTACACTCCACTACATCATGTAGTGTCTCTTCACAGACATTTCCAGTCTTTTGAGATGGGAAAATCAAAGGACAGACTATCATCTCCCTCCCTCCCCTTCCCCTTGAGTGCTCGGCTTGAATTACATCTAATACGGAACACTGAGCAGAATATGTTATTTCACTGTGAGAAGATTCAAGTACAGATGGACTCAACCTTATTCCATGCACACTCTGTGCCTCTTCATTACCTGTTTCTGGTTCAGACTAGATCTGCATTGATTGTGCATTTGGGAAAAATAAGGATCTGCAACCATGCAGCTTGCCACAGACATTAAAAAGATTCAGTAATCAGTCTTGGTGTCAACAAAAGTGGAGTGGAACAGAAGAGAGCATGCAGGAACACAAATTTATTTCACTCTCAGTTGTGAGAGTCAGAACAGCTCTATTTTTATCAGTGACCTAAGTGCAAGCACCGTATGCTCACCACTGCACAGCAAATTCTTCTTGTCAGAGCACTGCACAGCCATTTCCATGCAACGTCCCTGATTTGGACTTGCTTTTAATCCCATCAGTAATAAAGAAAAATCTATTTACCCTGTCAAATGTAACCCTGGGATCCGGCGAGACCAACCCTCTGCAAACAGCTGTGCTGACAGCAGAGGTTACAGCTGCTCAGTGCCGCCGTGCCCTGAGGATGGTGTGCATGCTCCCCACCCCAGCACAATCAGGAATGAGCCTATAGCTCAACCCAGGTATGCTGCAGGTCCTTGCTCAGCCTTCTTTTTGAACACAGCAGGTTAGGCATCACTGCTGTGGGCTTTGTGCCCAGCTCACATCCTCCACGGCAAGCTCCCCGCAGGAGGGGAGGCACGACATGGACATGAAAGCCAGTGCAGATAGCAAGGAAGAGCGAAGGATCAGAAACTTGAATCCAGCTGGACCAAAGGTTTTGGGGAGGCCTTGGTGTTGACTGGCTGGGTTGGATGATCAGTGATGTGCCTGAAGGGTGAGGCCATGCTGGAAGCAGGCTGCAGCAGGATTCTGACGGGGAGCTGGAAGAGGGGTGGGAGAGATGGTGCAAATCCTTGCCAGAAGAAAGGCTGGAGGGCATACCCCCAAACAGGCTTGTGCTGAGACTCCACGCACAGAACCAAAATAAACATCTTGAGCATCTTCCTTACCACATCAGTGATGCCTGACTTTGCGGGGGAGGCAGAGGACACACCACAGTACCTGTAGCACAGGCTCCTGGCACATTCAGAGCATGACTGTGACTCAGCCCTGCTTTTTAAGTTGTTTACATAACCTTGCATGAGCCATCAGAAACAAGCCCTGCTTAAGGCAATGCTTAATCCCCTAGGCATTAGTTCAGTTAGCACCACAACCCCTGCAATTTAACAATTACCCATCCTTCTAACTTCAGCCTGGGTCTCTGTGTGCAAACAAATATTAAGCAGCATTCCTCCCAAGCAGGAGAAAGTATGCCACGAGATTACAGATGACAAATTCAACTCACCATCTGCCCAGCATTTTCTATGACCAGACATGTTTGTGGACTATCACGAATACCCAGGATATTACAAAAGGTAATGTTTTGCTTCTGTACTTTTTCTCTAAAGAGCAGCAAGAAAGACTTTTGTGATTGAAACATGCAAGCTCAGATCTGTGCTGGGCTTTCATTACTCCAGTGGAAGTTGGTGGAAGACAGAGCCCCTGCACGCAGCAGTGAGCACACACAGCCTCCTCCGTCAGCAATCCCCTCCCAGCACGGGAGTTTCCGCTCCAGATCCTCCTTCATCCTTTCCTCAGACTGACCCTCTACAGGCCTGTCAGCCTTGCAGGACAGAATTACGGAGATAGCTGCCACATCCCAGGAGAGAGGGATGCTAAAATGGCAGACACACGTTCAAGATGACCTCTTGGCACTACACTCCTAATTACACTGTATATATTCTCTACCCCTCTTTTGCACGTTGTTTTAGCCTTACGTGGCATGTCATGTTCTTGGAATCAGAGTACAAGACTCAAACTACATAACATCAAACAAAAAGGGTGCACACTGCAGGTGGGAAGTACAGTGGGGGTTTTTTTTGAAAAATCTGCCTAATCTGTGTGATCTCACCTCAGAAAAAAACATATCTGTATCCACACACAGAGTAAAAATCATAGCATTGTAATCAGGGTTTTGTGAACTAACTACAATTAATCTTACTTTTACCATTAGATTTTTTTGCCATATTTTTATCTGTAAGAAGGACATTACAAGAAGGTATTACAAGAAACAGTACTCATGTTGTCTCACACATTAAATTGCCAAGAAGTGCTCGCACCTCTTTACAGATGAGCATTATTACATTATCCCTCCTCTCTTTCCTTGGCATGTTTACTCCACTGAAATCCTTAGCCCTGGCAAGACAAGTGTCAAAACAGTGGCCTGACCTGGCAGTGGCTTCATCAAGGAGATGCCCTGAAGAACTTCTGCCTGCTGCTGTCACATCAGCCTCCACCTCTTCTTACTCTCTAATCCTGGTTCCAAACAAACTCTGCTTGAAAAGGTCTCCAGAGTTAGACTGTGATCTACTGCAGAGTACCTGCCCTAACTTCACATCCTAGCTTTAAACTCACCCCAATTCTAGGTTTGATTACATTTCCGAACTTGCACATTTATTACTATTTGCCATAAAATGCTAGTTGAAAAGAAAGAATATTGGTGAGGTGCTGAGAGCAGGTTTTCATGTCCCTTTGCTTTGCCTATCAACTGTATTTGCTTGGTAACTAATTTAAAATAACCAAAAAGAAACAAATTTAAAGCACTGAGGAATTTAATATATTTGGTGCTATTTGTAGAAGTTGTTTCTACTGCTGGAAGGATCCCTCTGGGAAAACAGAAATCCCAGTAGAAGATGTGTGGTTTTCTTGTCTTTTAGCTAAAATAGATCAAGTGAACACATAAAAAAAGTTTTTCAAAGTAGAAAGGCAATATGTTGTAAATCTGAATGTGGGGTGAAGAGAAGGTTTCATTCTTCTCAGCCTTTGAAGACCCAAAGCCAGTGAGGATCTTTACCTTATGCTACACAATGAAAACCACAATTAATGCTTTAGGAACCAAACTGCATACCTCATATCTTGTATCAGGGAGACCCTCAATGTAGGCAGAACAATTCCTGTATCAGACTTTCGTCTTTCTGTTCCCACACCAACTACAGTGGAGAAAATATATGAAATTAATACAACACTAGTTACAATCTGCAAAGCATTTCTTTTACATACAGCTGAAAACAATCTCAAGTGCCTGGTAACTGCAGTGTTTCTGTGCATTATCATTTACTCTATCCTGGAAATGCAGAAGTAGACAAAAAAGAAAAATCCTGAATACATTACCGATTTCTTCCTTAATCCAGCACTGAACTTGGACATTCAGGTTTCTTTTTTTTTGTATGTGAAATACATTAACATAAATCTGTACAGCAATGAGTGTTGTTAGTAAGATGTTCCAATGGAAAGCTCACAACTGAGAAGAACTCAATAAAATTAAGCTTCAGTAACATATTCAATACTAAGAATGCCACGCATTTCTGTGCTCTGCTCTGATCAAACCGCTTTGTGGTGACACATTTTGCTCTCAGGAATTTGTGCCTGCCAGCCAGATTGTTTAGTGCATTACTCATTGAAGCTTATTAAAAAGTCTTTTCATGGGGGAGACTAGTTTGTCCATAAATGCCTCTTTGAGGATTGATCATACAAGTTCCCATCTGCAGGATTTGAACTGGAGAGTCCTTGAAAGATAACCCACTAAGGCTCAGAGACTTTTACTGCAATACCCCAGCCACTGGGCAGGGAGATCTTAAGGTTATCATAAAACCAACCTCTCTTATAACACAGAAGTAATTTAGTGATTGTAAAGGGCCAAGCCAAGGCACAAACTGAGCACCTAGACTGATGGACAGAGATTAATTACACTATTTCTGAACTGTACCACCCACCAGTATAAAAAACATGGAGTTATTCATACTTTATATTTGAGAGACAGATTATGCTTACTGAAAGAAAAATGTCAGCTGTTTTATCCCCAGGTCCACCCTTTCAGCTTCTTCAGAAATCATCTTTTGTGGAAGCACTGCTTCTCATACTTCACTTAAGGCTCATTAAAATGGAATGAAGGTATTGCACATATATCAAGTGGTTTTCCAGATAAGGATAGAAACTATGTTCCTTTGCCTCCAATGATTTCAGTCTATTTTGTCCAGACATCAAGGCATCCCCACAATGATTATGAGAAGTCTCAAAATGTAAATGTGACATTAGCAAGCAAATACACCAAAAATCCTGCATGGGTTTTATGTGGTTGCACTGTTCCTCCCATGCCCAAGTTCATTTGCTGTGATGGACTCCTCATGGAGTTAAGACTCACCTGGGGACTCTGCACTATGCTCTTGCTTCTCTTCTCTCTCCTGGTACTGAAGCAAATGGGACCACAAAGCAGACTTCCCCTGAAAATGGAATATGTAGTACATAGCTTTAAATAAACCAGGCAAAAGAAAAGAGGCCAACACACAGCAGAATAATGGAATGACATTTAAATGTTCAGTAATGACAATCAATCCTTCTCTCTGGGGCTGTGACACCTCAGGAAGTGGAGAGGACCATCCCACCGACCACACCACCCTCCTTGTTTGTTTGTGCTCCCTCTGGGTTTCCTTTGTTAAGGCTGAAAGGGAAGAAACCAAACACATACTTGACAACATCATTGTAATTTCCAGAGGAAAAAAACCCCAAAACAATCCCCCCCCAGAAAACCCCAAACACCCCAAACTCCTCAGACCTTTGCAAGATATGAACCAGGGACACTGAGCCCCAAGATAGCTCCTGATTTATATTGGAATGACACCACTGAGTAGCAGCTTAAAAGGTAGGATGGCATTCAGTATTTGCTAGAGTACTGTATACACGAAGTCCCAAGTTTCCAGCTACCAACCTGCTTGACCTGCAGACCATGGCTCCAGATTCTTTCTAGCAGATCACAGAGACTAGCAATCAGTGTATTTTCCTCCAGACCTGTTATGTTGGCTTCTCCATGTCCCAGCTCCACTGCTTCATGGCCCATCTTCTCTACCAACATGCGTTTAGTCTATAAAAAAAAAATTCCCAAAGGTTGCTAAGAATTTTATCCAACAAGGGACAGATGAGTTTACTTAAACATGCTTAATCTAGAGACCATTGCTAATAGTCTGGCCTGAGAAACTTCAAATCTCTTTACTGAGATTGTAAATTAACAAGAATAATTTTATTTTTAAAAGTTTACTTGATTACTTCGAATCATAGACTATTCTGAGTTGGAAGGGACCCACAAATATCAAGTCCAGCTCCCGGCCCTGCACAGGACAGCCCCAAGGGTCACACCATGTGTCTCAGAGTGTTGGCCAAACTCTTCTTGAACTCTGGCAGGCTTGGTGCTGTGACCACTTCCATGGGGAGCCTGTGCCAGCTGTCCTCTGTCTATACCCTTTATCTGTTGTCCTATTTCTACACTGCTGATCTATTACCAAGCAGAGTACTGAGCAAAGCAGAATACAGAATACATCTTCAGTCGTACTCAGCTTCTGTTTTAATTCCTGTCACAGACATTAAAGATTAACACTCAGGTAATGCAATATCACCACCAACTGCAACAGACACAAAGAAGTTTTATGTCCATGGCTATAAAAGCCTCTTTGATATTAGGAACTGCTATACTTCATTTGCTCTGCATAAACAATGTGTACAAGTCACATGCTGAATTCCTCCCTTTTGACCGAGGGTCTCCAGTCCATTCTGTTTAGGCTACATGTAAATAAGAACAATTAAAGGAAATCCTCCAGAAGACGTCTGACCATGCTGATTCTCCTTCCTGTCCTTTCTACTCTTTCCATCACCTTTGACTGCATAAATAGAATAGTGAAAACACATTCCTTTCTTTTCTAGCTCTTGAAAAATATAACACTAAAGGGATATCCACCCTGCGGTAACCTGGTATTCCAACAGACCAAGGCTGCTCCAGCTGTGAACCAGAAGACCATCTGCAGATGCTATTTAAGCTCACTGTAATCAAGGGGAGAGCACACAGGGGTTGACCTACCTTCATGCGACATTCCTTCAGCAACCCTTCCACAAATTTCCAGTTGGTCTGTGCAATCACAGCTGGAGAGAGGTCTGACAGTTTGGGCTGCCTTAAATTTTTTCCTAAACTCCTTGCCTCCTGCATGTATTTCTAAAAATAAAGAGAGCAATTTTAGATATTACAACTCAGAGGGACTCTCCTCATCCTAATTCTAGGCAAGCAAGGTGGTGAAAATGAGCTAGTGTGCATCTAGGAACAAAATCTTGATTTGTCTGATGTTTAGGTGTCGGGCTGGAGAAGTGGAATGATCCCTTCTGACAACAGAAAAAGCAAGATATTTTCCTGCATGGTACAGAATCAGTCAATGTTAGCCAGTGAACTGTACTGTTAGTCACTAGCAAGAGGTTGGGCACAGCAAGTGCAGAAAGTGCAATACCTTCATTCAGCAATAAAGTCAAAACAGCGAGAAAAGTTTCCTTCCACTGTTACTTGATTCTCACTTAAGAAAAAAATTAAAACAAATGGTCTAAGTTGTGACCAGACTATACTATACATGAATAGAAAAAAATCCTTTCAAAAAAATTATAAGAAGCAGAAATACAATTAGTGAAGGAGAAAGATTTCATCCATTATAGTTTTCATCTGGATAGTTCATGTGGGAAAAATGAGACTTGACTTTATTCTCAATTAACTTCTTGATCACAAGTGAAGCTCATTTTAAACAAAACTGACACTTAGGATCATTCACGTTTTTACTATGGGATGGTAATTGCTAAGTGTGGATAAAAATCAGCATACTCTTTAAAAAAAGATCCAAGCGATAATAAAAGACTTTTAAACCTTCCTGCACCACTGCCTTGTCTTCAGGGGTGGGGAATTTTTTGCTTTGGTCTGATTTAATTTTTTTTGTTAAGCCAAAACCCATAAACCAATCAACAAGTGACCTCTGATCCCAGCATCAGTAAGAGGGCTCCACGCTGAGCAAGGCTGAGAAGTTGGCCACAACTATCAAAATGTTGCTCAAGCATTATTCATAATTTTTTCTTAAAAAGAGAAAGATAATAGAATGTTGCCATATAAAAGTCTTGAAAAACACCACTCATAGCCTGGTGTGGGAATGGTCTGTTCCCATAATGTGTAGTTAATGATGCTCCTCTGGGGGATGACAATGACCACTCTTTCCCAAGAGGAGCAGATCACATCCCTCCAGGGATTTTGTGCTGCTGCTGTCTGGGTTTTCTGGGGAACTGAGAGGCCACCATGGCTGCTGCATCCTTAGAGTTTCCTGTCTGGGCAAAAAATTTATTTCATAGAATCACAGAATGGTTAGGGTTGGAAGGGATCTTAAAGATCATGTAGTTCCAACTTTTCTGCCATGGGCATGGACACCTTCCACGAGATCAGGAAAAGCAAAAGCAAAAATCCTAACACACTGAACTTTATTGAAATACCTCACTTTTTTTTTTTTTTTTTTTTTTTTTAAAGGGAGTAGCGTTTTTCTGACACAATTGGATTTTCTCAACACAGAAATTTGGACAAGAACCACTCAGCATCACTCCAACAGCTCAAACAAGAATGTAGGGTTCTGCTAGGAAAAGCTGTGTTCCACAGAAGTTCTAAGGTACTACAGTTTCACTGACACTGTAAGGATTTTAAAATAGTGCAAAACCTACAAGTGGGAATAAAATAAAGTCACAGATGATGAAAGTGTGTTGTTCAGCAAGCAACCTCACAAGTGACTTCCATCTCACTCAGTGCAAAAATTAACAGCAAAACCAGTGAAAAAGTAATACAGGGGATGTATAACTAGAAAAACTAATATTTCTTTTAAATGTGAAGGGATAAAAAGTGTGGTTATAGTCTGAAGAGTACAGAACATAGATAACTTCACTTCATTCATTGTATGGCTTCTTATTATATTAGAATTTTAAAAAATCAACTCTTAAGTTCCAGAGGAAAATAAGGGTGGGCTGAGAGAATCAGTTGATTGCCCTTTGCCTGTTCATCAGCATCCATGCAGCACCACCCTCTTCCACTCTGGGATACAATGATCCGGCACTCAGAAATGAATGCTTTTTGGATTTGACACCCGTAGCTCAATTGCCAGGTTAGCAACATGGGGGAAAAAAACCAAAGTGAGACAAAATTCTTGTCCTCTAGCCTTGGAGCCGTCATGTTTGCCAGGTGACTGGTGTGGAAGCTCATTTCCAGCTACCTTTCTGATTATAACCACACTTCTGAGCGCTACAGGGACGTGCTCATACTCTACAAGGGGGAAGTTTGAGACGCAGTGAAGACAGAGGTTCCTCATGCTAACAACATCTCAAAAGCAGCTTTCAACGAGAAAAACTAAAACATACCAGGCAGCATTCAGAGAAGGATTTTTTAGGAGGCCGTGCAGGAGGGGGTGGTCCCTGATCCCACTCCCAGAAGGCCATTGAGTTCTGACGAAGCAAAAGCTCCTCCGAGGGCTAAGAGGAGGCAGATGCCCCAATGGCAGAACAGCCAGAAAGAAAGAGGAGACAAAGCAAAAGAAGCATGCATATGATCCACAGCCAAAAAAAGAAGAAAGTAAATACATGACAAAGTACTGAAAAGGCTCTGCCGAGATATACACACGAGGCACTGTTTAAAATACACTTGCAAAGCCATGTTAGCAAAAATAGCAACAAACACGTACAAGTGCTGTTTTGCTGTGTTTCCATGAAATAACATTCAAAGCTAGAGTTGAAGAGTCCACCCATCCACTCAGGTTCTGGAGGGCAAACTCTAACACCCACCAACATTATTCAGCAAGATTCACCACAAAACAGCATGAGTGTTTTATTTTTGCTAGTGACATACAAAAGAAGCATATGGACATCAATGGAAAAATGTGGCAGAAAATATTTAATGAAGGATGAGAAACTGAAGAGATGGGAAAGAAATGCACGTATGTGACTGACATTTATAAGATACATGGGAGTTTCCAAGCTTTCGGCATAAAAAGGCCCCAAAGTCTTAACCTTTCAAATAGGCTTACTCATGTCAGGAATCTATGTAAGAGAAAGAAAAAAATTCCTTTAAAAAAAAAAAAAAGGAAGATCCCTGCCTCATTCGCTTCCACAGCGCTGACATTTACTCAAGGACTTGACTTTTCCAGAGACCTCCACCCCGGCCAGAGTTTGGCAGCTGCACTGCCAGGGCTCTGCTGTCTGCATGCAGTAACACGACCAGGGTCTAAATCAGCAAGTAAGCCATTCTCCTGATGACAATGGGGCTGTCTTGTTCCAAAATAGTAAAAGCACTCTATTTATGTTGTGTGCTTTGAAGTTGTACAACATACACAAGCATCTGTGACAAGCGAAGCAGCACCTAAATGGCTACAGAGACCCAAACAAATCTTACAGTAGCCACACAACTGCCCCAAGTAATAAGCACGCTCTTTTTCCAAACCTCCACCTCCTGGATCACAGCTTGTGCTGCCCTCAGGTGATGCTACCCACCTCCCTCAGGTCGTTGTCCAGCCCGATGTGCTCCGAGTGCTGCCGCAGGCGGTCCTTCCTGCGCTGCGTGCTGGTGCTGCGACTGGCCCAGCGGCTGCCAAGGCAGAGAGAGACAAGACACATGTGAGCAGACAAAAATCCGCAGGGCAAGCCTGGAAAGCAGGAGCTGAAGGACATCCGATGGGTCTGCAGCAAGAGAAGGGAAAGCCCAAACTTGGACCTTGCAGTAAATGCGAGTGCAAACTGGCACTTGACCTCTCCATGGGAAACCAGCTGGCAGGAGACAGGCCAGCACCCACCCAAGGGACACAAACTCTGATGGAAAACATACTTTTCCTCCTTTGTGAGAAGTGCTGCTTCTCTTTTCTCCACTTTCTGGGGTACTTCCAGGAATTACCCGAAACTTCGTGATATTGGGTGCACCTATGTCTAAGGGCTATAAACAATACTGATGTTCCTGGGATTAATCATGTTGCTATTTTCATCTTTTTTTGGCATTTGGTTTCTAAATACCAGAGAAAGGCTGGGGTTTTTTCCACCTGTTCATAAATGTCCAGTTGAATTTTTCCTCTCTCCACACAGGTGGTTTTGGTGAGGACAGCAGTCTCCAGATCCCAACCCCATGTATTTCTGTGCACACTCTGAACAGGAGCATATACAAATAAGATTTGGGATCTGAATTGTTTGGGCAAGGAGGTTCAGCTGGCAACACAGGCAGATGAATGCCTGGAGGAGGAAGCTCTTGCACAGAGCTGGACTTGGGTTCTGACATCTCTGGGAAACTACTGGGGATGAATAGGGAGGGGAATCCAAGACAAGTGCAAGGATGTGAGCCCTGGTGACCAAAAAACCCCCGTTTCCAGAGAGAAAGACTCTGCAGACATGAACGTAACTATCTCCACCAGTTCCTCCTGTGATTCAACTGAACACCGAATTTTGGCTAACCACGCAAATATAAAGGGAAAAAACGTCACAGGAACTGCAGTTTTAATAGTCAAACTGAACTCCCATCCTACCTCACAAATAATGCCAAGAAAACAAGTACAAAAGAAAACGGGGTCTGCATGTAATTATAGTTCATCACCTCAGTATCCCATATGACAACAAATTTATTTTTAAAGCAATTTTTTTTTGTAGCTTCAAGTCTCTGCTAACTAAACAAAACAGACCAATAGGTGTCTGCACAGCGAACACTGATACTTTCTCAGAGGAATACATTACTGACATAGGTGTCTTTGCAGCTCCACCGAAATCTTAAAAATACAAAGTCCCTGAGTTTAATAAGTCACCACTTTTAATTTATTTTTTTTCAGAAGCAAAAGCCAAAGCCTTGTTAGATGACTGAGAGGGGGAAGATGAAACCCTACATTTTAATAATCTCAACAAGTAGAAATGGAGCAGAAAAACACTGCCTTGAACTGAGGATAGCAGACATAAAAGTGACTTTAGCTACCTGGCTCTGGAGACCTTCCATTTATTGCAAGCCAGTACTATGTTCATGTTTCACACAATAGAATCTCAATATCACAGTGCAAATTTAAGTTATAGATCAAGTATTGCCCATATATTTTTCTGCTCCAATTTATATGGTTATTTTCTGAATTCCAGACAGAGCTTGGATCCCGCTCTACCTCCATTTCTGCAGTTACTGGAAAATGCAAGACTTCCAAGAAGTGTCCTTTGAGGGAACACATCTCACCAAAGGTGAAAGCAGAATGAAAGCCACAGAATAATTACAACTAATACACCTCTATTAAAGCCTTTTCAGTTAATTCCTGCACTGTACTTCATCTGGGAGAAGGCACAGACCATTCTCCAGATTATTAATCAGAACTATTTGAACATTTAAGCATACAAAAGTGAAGACCACTGGGTATTTATGAAAAAAAGACTGTTGCTCATTAGCTGGAGCAATTACACACACAGTGAGCTCCATGTTCCCTCTTCCCCAGCCTCTGAGCTGAGCAAGAGGAGCTGTTGAGTCGCTGGGTGAGGTCTGTGCATTCGGATGCTGCTTGAATCTCTCCAGGAGATTTTGTGAAGATCTAACAGCAGATAAGCAGGATTAAGCAGCTAAATCTTTTAAAGCCTTTTCTTTACTGGGCCACATAGAATTTTTCCAAAACAATGCTTCAGCATTACAACAACCACTCCCTCAGCAGCAATTGCATTTTAAATTGCTCTTCCTCTCCCTTCGATCACTTGAAGTGATTTTAAGGGGGGTAAAAGCCACAGTGGCCATAACACCTCTTTGGGGTGCTAAAATCCCATGCAGTTGCCTCTCCTGGTCCTGTCATCAGATGCAGCTGCATTCACACCTCAGCCCAGTGCTGCCAAAGCAGCAAGGAAAGCTGCTCTCCCACAGCAAGCCTTGCTTGTTGTCAGCCCTTAGACTTGGGCTTTTCAGCTAAACCACTGCTGCCCGTGTCCCTCCTCTCCCTGTCCTGAGGAGATGAAGCCCTCCTGGCTGGTCCCTTGAAGGGATGAGTTCCGAGCTGCCTGGCACCTGAACACTGCTGCTCAGCCTGGATGCTGTCCAAGTATTCCCTGACCCCCCAAAATGCCCTCTCCTCTTTATTTTTTTCCTGGTACAGCCACGAGCATGGACTACTGGCATGTTTTCACTTATTCCTCACAGCGGAGGCACTGCCACAAGCACCAGGTCTCTGGGGATGGAGCAGTCACAGCTCGGGCGCGGTGTTGCCGGGAGCCCAGGGACAAGCTGCCTCCATGGAGAAGTGAGGAAAGGCTCATTTCAGCGTGTCTGCCTGTATCTAACTCCCATGTCCACAGATGAATGCTCCTCACCTCCAGGGACTGGGGAAAAGCAGTGATATTTCAGGGAAGACTGTGCTCTGTTCAATACTGGGAAATGAAATAAGGCACCTCCAACAAAGACCTTTGTAACATAAAGGCAGTGAAGTCAGTACTGTTTAATATCAAATTAGACCCAACAAGCATAGGAATAGGTTTGCAGAGGTTGGAGGAAATGTAATGGTAACATTTCAAACATCACATGTTAAGTATCATCTTTTGCATTTCTCTAATAAAAGTGGTAAGGCAGTCAGCATCAAAGCTGAACTGTCAGAAACAATCTAGCAAAACAGCACCTCACACCAGGGACTGGCCGTACTGTGACCATGTGTACATCTCTCTTTCTTCCCCTACCTTTTTCCCAGCCCTCCTTTTTAAAGCTCCCTGGAGAAATGAAGAAATTATGTCTACCCAAACCAGACATGCATGTAACATGCAAGATCTATACTGCAACACATGAACGTGCTGCTAGAGAACTCCATTCACAGATGGATTTAATCAATATTGCCATCACCATGAAATCACTATTGTAATTTACAATCTATTTACAGTGCTAATGGAGTGAAGGAAAGACAAATGCACTTCTCTATAGGCCAGAAACTAAACCTCCTTATACACACCATCTCATGAGGCAGGCTGCTATTTAGGTCTGCACGTCATGACAGTACCCATTCTACCTATATACATCCATCAAAGGAGTTACCTGACTGTGTTTCTTTATCCACAAATTAGCACACAGCTGTACTACACCCTCCACCAAATCCCCCTAAAGCACGTACACACTAAACACACACAAACTGTACATGCAAACTCCTTGGGCTCAGATGTAGTCTGTGTGGGACTACACAGAGATTCCAAGTCAAATACACGTTGGGCCAAGCAAACTAAAAGGAATGTCAAAACTGAGCTCCACCTGATCATGGATAGGCTGACGTGATCAGGGGATGATGGGGAGGGCATCCACAGTGTGAATCTGCTCCACAAACACTGCTCCATGGTAAGGAGAATGAAGGCTCAGATGGAGACCTATGCACCTTTCCCACCTCCGCTGTAGGGTGGAATAGGAAGGCTTCGAAGCTGCTGATTGGGTGGACAAAAATTAGTAAAATGCCTTGAAGAGAGTGGTCTTGCACTGACAGGATGTTTTATCAGTTTATATGAAAATAAGTGACTTTAAAGGGTGGCATCCACAACTGTCATCCTCTGCAAGGAACAGCTGTAGTGAATTGCCAGCATCACCTCTGAAACCCCGAGGAGCCACTGTCCTACATGGTATTTAATTTCCAGGTCCCTTTAGACAGTAGCACTGTTCGGGGAAGAGTAAATAGAACAGAGGATGCAAGGACTTGATGCACATTTTTCTCTGTGAACTTTAATTCTGTACAGCTATGTTAAAATGATATATTAACTCAAAGAATTTAATTGCACTTTTCCCACCTTGCAGCAGTTCAGCAGAGGATCAGGAGCTCAGGAGATTCATCCTTCAGGTTCCAAGTCACCACAGCACATATTTCCTATCTCAGAAACCACTTTTAAGCACAGATTGTCAGTCACACTTTATACTGGAAAATTAATGTATTTGACTATATGTGGTTCATATTTTCATTGCACTCATCAGTGGTTTGCTGTGTTAGGTGACCTAATGTATAGTAGCTGTTTGCTTCAGATTTTCATGTAAAAGGTGAGCTTTTACTACTCAAAATGTAAATAACCTCAGTGCTGTGTATGGATGGCTCATTGCTGACTCACTTCATGCTCACTTAGATGCACTGCAGAGATGCTACTCTATATTACTTGCAATTGTTTGGCTTGATTTTAAAAGAAGATAT
Source organism: Atrichornis clamosus (assembly GCA_013400975.1). Classification (NCBI taxonomy): domain Eukaryota; kingdom Metazoa; phylum Chordata; class Aves; order Passeriformes; family Menuridae; genus Atrichornis; species Atrichornis clamosus. The sequence continues at coordinate 45,072 of WBMZ01015656.1, forward strand.
ATTCTCTGAAGGATAGACAGCTTTAAAACAGAACCCAACAGATATGGAGGTAGTCAAAGACCATATAATAGGAAGCACTCATTAAAAGAGAAAGACCATTTCCCATAAAAAAATAATTTAGTTAAAACTAGAACAAATTCCGTCATCATATCAACCCCTTTGTATTACATATACATTGTATTTCCTCTAAAATCATTAACTGATGTTAAACGTTAGTAACAAGCAAACAGTAGTCCTATTTTAAAATTAGGAGAACCAGAGGACCAGGCAGCTAAACCTTGGGCAGTTCCCAGCTTGAAGGGGGGGACTGATGATGGAGGCCACAGAACAGTGCCCACACAAGTTATGCCATAAACTGGAGCAAAAAAAAGAACTGATTTCATACACTCCTAATGCATGGTTTTTATAAATAAATACTGACAGAGTGATGAGATCAGCAAAACGCAGCACAGGAACAAATGCCTGGAGAAAGCAAACAAATAACTTCTGAAATCTGCTTCGTGGGTAAGAGCAACACATCACTCAGCTAAAGCCTGAGGTTAGAGGCCGAGTACAGCAGGATCTGTGCTTGAAGACTTGGACTGTGCCCTCCTTTGGGGATTGCTGCAGGTCAAGTGGAACACAGAGGACAGACAAAAGCACAAAGCTCTCAGGAAGCTGGGACACAAGTGAGAGGGCTCAGGTGAGAGAAGTGGCCTGGGCAGGAAACAGAGAACCTGCTGGTCAGGAAAGTAAGCAAGGAGGAAAGCAGTGCTCTGATAAAGAAGTGGGGGAAGAACAGGACTAAATAGAGAAAGGCAAAAAAGACGTAATTGAAGCCATTTTGTAAATGTGTAACAAAGCAAAGCCTTCATTTGAAAACCAAAAGAAATAAGAAAAAAAAATTCAGTCCAGTCATTCTTTGCAGGCATTCTCTACAAATCTCCAGAATGCAAATATATCCCCATGCTTGGTGTGCAATCACTGTTTTCCTCTGCAATATTTAATCTCATTTATCAAGCTTCTTAGTACAAATTAAGTTACAAGGTAATCAATTAGATTGAAAACACAGCTTGTTCCATTGTCTTAATTTTGCACTGTAAGCATATTCCCCCTAATTTAACAATTAGCTAATCAAAAGCCATGAAGTGTTTATGTAGCTTGGCTTTTTGTCATTCAAATTCCACTCCTGGATCATTGCAAATGCATCAGCCAGTGGAGTCCCAGCTACAATTTTAGAGCCTGGCAGAAAATACATACAGGGAAGAAGGGAACATGTAGAAACCACAGTGTGGTGCTGGGGTTTGAGAAAGGAAATGAGGGCTCCGGAAACCACGGCTCTTTTCCAGAATAACAGATAAATTGCCCAAGGGACTGCAGCCTGTTTTCTCCTGGGATGCTTTCTAGGAGGACTTCTGCAGAAGCCACTGCTTTGCAAGGTTAGAGCAGTGTGGAGGGGATGCTTTTGTACCCAGAGGAAGCAGCAGCTGCTCTCTGTAGATGCAGAAGGTTTTCCCATGATGTGGGGAATGTATCAAAGGCAATGAGCACAGAGGGCGTCCCTCAAGTGGGACACTGCTGCCTGATAGGACAGGGGACAGAACTGGCTGGGGTGTTTTGGTTTGGGTTCAGGTTACATTGCTGTTAGCTAGGATGAACTGCTCTTTTATTTACCGAAAAATAATATTATGTTTAATTTATAGAAATAATTTGGATACAACAGTTATCATTTGCTTAAATTTAGATCTGCATATTCTGTGGTCTTTTCCACAATCTGGTGGCCTTGATCAAAAAGATGATTAAGGAAACCAATCATATACCTGGAAGCCTGTTCTCCAATTTTCTGGAGGTAGGGGGTTGGGTTGGAGAGTGGTGTGTTGTTTTTTGGGGGGTTTTTGTGGATTTTGATTGTTCTGTTTCTTAAGGGTTTTTAATTGTTTGCTTACTTTTAAACCTTTCATTTCTTTTCAGTAAACTGAAGTTTGGAGTTGTTTTCAGTGAAGTTCTTGCTTAGCTGGGCAAGTCAAAATTAACACACAACACCATGGGGAATGGGGTGATTACCAGCCCTAATGACTGAGCAGGTACCTGCACCCTGGTGAGAACAGGAAAACGTGTAAGAGGAGGTGCTGTCCTGACCTAGAAATGACCAAGCAGCTGAGAGAAAGCAGCAAGCAGCCTGCTGCTGGCTGGGGCTAGAGGAGCACAGGTTCATCCCCTTGTCCAGTCCTTTAGAGGACACCCTGAGGGGAAGCAGGAGGGGGCAGATGAGTGACAGAAAAGGGGCAAAGTCTGCAGCTGAGCATGGCTGTGGGCTGACACATGACACATCATTAGACTTCACTTGTATGACAGCGTTTTAACACTTCCACATGCTGTATGTGATCAACCCTCCACTATGAAAACTGACTACTTATGCTGATGCTCTCTTTTTCATCTTTTATTCAACTGCTTATCCACTCAGAAAACACCCCTTTTTAAGCCCTCATAGCTTAGGTAGGCTCAGGATCCCCATGCCCAATGTACCTCAGGAACCTCTTAAGGCCTATCTTCTACACCCATGGAGTTCCAGCTCTTACTCTCAGTCCCACCATCCCTGTCAGGTTCGTGCTGAAATAAACCTTAATCCCAGTCTGGCCAGGTCTCAGGTGCACCAGATTCAAATGGTGGTCTTGATGGTGGTAGGTTTACAGTTGATCTTAATGGTCTTTTCTAAACTAAATGATTCTATGATGCTAAATAATCCAACATGGACGTGAACCCCACCCTCGCGTCCAAGCTCTCCAAGCCCAGCAAGCAAGTGCCAGACACCTCTTCTCCCAAACACAATTTCTGCCTACCTAGGCAACGTGGTTTTCTGGGATCACATACAGGATCTAGAACTGGAACTAGAAGTGGTTGTTGTTTGCATTATATTTGTGATTTAGATGTTACATATTATACATGTAACAGCTCAGTAACTGACAGAGTGCTCCTCCTGGTTACAGGAAGGGAATAGCTAGATAACATTATGAGTTAGTTTATCAGCCCAGAAAGGGAAGCAATAAATCTCTGATTGCTGGCCACTGAGGACATGTTTTCATTAAAACAGCTTTGAATTGGTTAATTTGCTACTGTCCAGCAACAATTAACTGCAACATGGGAATGATTTCTCCCTGCCCTCGGCAAATACACTTCCTTACAACATTCAGAACAAAATTTGCTATATAAAACTGAAGCCTGCAAAAACAATCCTCTTCTACATAGTAATACCCTTTGCATTAATTTTATAATGGAAACACACAATAGGTACATCTGAAGAGTCTGGGCATGGAATATTCTGTTAATCCATATGCATCGCTACAGTCCTGTAAGTAAAACGTATCTCCAAGAATCATACACTGGGAAACTCAAATTAGTGGAAAGCTATACTTCAGCTGATTTTGTGGTCAGAAGAGTCACACTCTATTTGCAAAAAGCATGAAAAAGCTGTTCCATACGTGGGTGTAAAATCAGCAGAATTACATGTCTTAAATGGGAGACAGAGAGTCTTCTCAGCTGCTCACATGAAAACCAGGAAGAAGAAAGATATAGACAGATGGTCGTGAGATTTTCCAATTACAAACCTTTTTGGCAATATACAACTGGAGGAATTCCAAACATTTGTCACTTTGACATCGCTTTGCAGTAAGTAATGGGATTTTAGTACTTACAAATTCTGAAACATGCTGCAATCTAAATAAAAATTATCACTCAAGGAGTTGAAGTCACATTTTAGAATAGGTACCCATCTAACAGAAGCATCTCAAAACGCATAAGGAAAACTATTTTTAATGTGATGCTTATTCATGAATTCACTAAGATTCTGCAAGAGGGCCAGAGGATACAAGCAACTTCAAGCAGGCTGGGCATGTTCACAGTGTTGCTGACACTGTAAAACTGAAACCCACCCATAAGGATAAGAGGCAGACTGCTAAATACAGCACCCCATAAGATGAAGAAATCTTCCGTTCCTCAAAGGACTATTACTCATTAACTTTTGTCTCAATTTGCAGGAAGACTAGAAACAAAGGAACTTTGAAATATATGTTCCTCGTTTTTGGTTGGTCCTGGGTTTTTTTTAAATTTCTTTTAAAGATAATTGCATTTCTTTAAACATTCAATGCTTTAGGATATCTTGTTTTATCATTTGCAATTCTTATTCCTAGCAGGTTAGTAAAAAGGGCTTAGCTAGCACTGGTATGTACAAAAGGTATATAAATAGAATTGAGTGGGCACCTCATGGAGAAACTCAGAGCAGTGTGAGTGCGTGCACATGTCTAAAACAAGAGCTAGCTTTAATATTTGGACAATTGTAGTTTGTGAAGCTCCTGGATTTACCTGTACTCCCACATTTTGACTTCCAGAACTGAAAGTGAGGGTTGAGCTAATAAGATAATGAGTTTGTAATCAATGATGCACAAATATTTCACTTTTGAAGAGTAAAACCCTCCCCCTCATTCATGGGTTTTGAAAGAAGAAAGATTTGAAAAAAAAAAAGGTAACTCACAGCACTTACTTTGTATTACAACTGCACAAATGTAAAGTGTATTAGTGCTCCAGGGTCTCATTTTACATTAGGTAAATTAATTACGTAAAGGCATGCTCAATTCCACAGCTACAGGCACCCCGACCTTCTTATCAAAGTGCACCACAGAACCTTATGAGACTCAAAGAAGAAACCCAAGTACAGAACCACACACTTTCCACCCTCACCAAGTTATTCTTCCAGGGTATTCCAATGTGGAAACTGAAAGAGAGCAATAAAAATCTCTGGGTCATGCAATAACAGCTAAAGAAAAGAGAGGAACAGAGTGGGCATTAATTTCACTCCACGTGATGGTGTGGAGGGTTCAACAACAGAATTTCTTTCAGAACCTGAATTTTGGCTTGAATCCCAAATTACCGTATTCAGTGCAAAACAGCCAAGCAATTCATTTTAAAGTCGTAAGACCAGTTATAAAACTAAAAATATGTATGAGAAGGCAGAGTACTTACCACTCAACAGGAAAGAACAGTGAGGAACTTTCCCCAGACCAGAGCTAATGCTTCCTGACACAACCCAAACTATGGCTGCAACTTCAAGAGTCATAGCCAGTACACAGCAGAAATGGAAAGAGTTGCCGGGTTCATTAGACTGGCTATATGCCATCCAAAATTAGGACTTCTGTCCAGTGATGTGAATCTTTTGTACGAGAAACCTGCTTTAAAATCCAGAAAATTAAACTGGCGCTTACTTGTTATTGGTGGGTCCCGTTGCCAAGACGTCCGACTGCAGCTTTGGGAAAAACCCCTGTTCGTATTTCCCCTGGCCAATCTTCATGTCGAGCAGGTGTGGGTGGATGGCTGTGTGGTCGATCTTCAGCAGCCGCTGCTCGATGGACTGGGCTGCAAGGGACAGCCACAGGTGAACAACCACGTCAGGAAGCACCCGAGCGCACGCGCTGCGACAACAGCACTCGTCATGCTCAGACCCCTGCCAACCCACTACACACTCAAATAGTGACTTCAGACAGAAACCTGACACTCACAGGAGTGAGGAGACACTTGTGCTGTTGGGTTTTTTTAATTTTGCTTTTAGTTTCTTTACCCAACACAAGGAGCACTGGTGCAAGCAAGTTAGCTGTTAGGCAAGCAGGTATTTACAGGAGCCTAAGAGATGCATTAGGAACTGGAAAGAGCAGTGCAATATTTCCCTGCAATTCCCTGTTTGGTTTTAAGGCTTCCTGAGCAGGACAGAGACCTCTGAAGGCCAGCTGCAACCTCTGTGGGACTGGGCATCCCACTCTGCCCCAGCCACATTCCCTGGGCAGATGCATGGCTGGGGGATACCCGAGTTTTGCAAACATCTGGGACTATAATGGTCCTCCTCCTGAAATTAGATATGCCATTACTGGATGACAGGCCTTCAAAGAGCATAGCTAACTGTAGCAGGACCTGAGCAGCACCAAGAAGATGAACAGATCCTTGGAAACAGGGAAGGCTATGTAAGATTGGAGAGGGCTGCCCAGGAATCTCAGCTCCGCCGAGACTAATGTGGTTCAGTTGTTTGCTCCAAGGATGTGAGGGTTTCCATCTCAAATCTCGAGCAGGATGAAAATAAAACCTGTCACCCTCCTAACTTGTGAAGAACCGGGGAAAGGAGGGGCATGGGGGAATTTAGCATTTAATTAGCAACTTTAATATTTAACTCTTTACAGCCCATCTATTAATGAGCAGACATGTTCTTTCAGCATATCACAACTAGTAAATACATATGCAAAATGTGGAAGCTAAATCCATTTTCCATTTATCAAGAACAACACAGAACTCATTTCCTATTTTATAAAACTGTGCTGGGAAAGAAACTGTCACAAGATTTACATACATTATCATCAGAAACTCAGCAATGGTTTTTTTTTCCCCCCCTCCACAAAAAAAAGTCACTTTGTATGGTTCCATTTTGGAGAAAAGGAGTGAGTAGTGTGGGGTCAAGGAATTTGAAGGGTTCTGAAAACAGCAGGTTAAACAAAACAGGTGCTGGATCAGTGCTGGGGTCACATATACTGTGAATGGTAAACATGAAGGAAAATTGGTATTACTATCAGTCTGCTGCTTTTCACAAGACAGAAAATGAGGTTCTGGTGCCACAATATCTGCCAAAACTAGACGCTGAATAGACAGTTGACCTGCAAATTAGAATTGGGTTTAGACAGAAAAAGTTAAGCAAATACAGATTTCTATTTCTGCCATGTTTATAACAAGTAAAACACTGAAAGAGTTAAACAAAAAAAAAAATCCCATGAGAAATCTATTTGTCCTAGTTTACTAATATGCGTCCCAACAAATTTAAGAGTATAATTTCCTTTCACTACTTAGAAACTAAATAAATACTTGCACAAGTATTAAGTAAGAAGCTGAAGTATAATTTGAAAATGCATCCTGTGACTGCAATGAAAAAAAAAAATCCAAGTCTTCAGTACACAGTGTATTATTCATTAACACTGAACATCTATTGCTGGAGGTACTAAACATGCCACACAGGATTATGTCCCCAGCATCCCCTGCTGCTCTAACCAAATGGTGTAAGGCAAAACCAGGTCTTTTTATGGGAAGGGGGAGACAAGGCCAGTGGGAGACAGACACCAGGGCTTGACTCCTCAGTGTGGCTGGCACTGCTCCCACCACTACAGTGAAGGAAAGTTCTCCTGGCAAGGGAACAGGAGCTGCCTGAAATGAGAAACTGTGAGACAGTTCCACGGTTTGGGTTGAGTTTATTAAAGGCACCAGACTAGGAGAGCTCAAAGGGAAGGTAAAGGCTCCTGCTGTTCCTAGTGTTTAAAAGCATGCTAAAGTTTTTGCTTAGAGGAGGTAAGGACACTGCTGAGGTCTCCTCAGACAGCTCTAGGACTTCCTCATGAACTGCAATGCTCAGATGACTGAGGATCTATATTTCTTTGTGGCTGACACTGTACTTTTGAATATTTTACTAGCCTGTCTGAACGTACCTGCTTCTTTCAAAGTGCTGCATTTCTGGTAGTTGGATGTCCGCAGTGCAGGGGCCCTCACATTATATAGCCTTATTTTCTCAATTCGGGAGTCAAAAACTCGTAGAAAAGGGTCCTTCTCTTCCCACTGGGAGATTATCTTATTGTCTATGAAGGTTGCAAACATCTGTGTTTCGATGAAGTGTGAAAGGAATGGGAGGTAAGGCTCGGGTTGGTCCGAAAGGAAGGAAGCCTGAAATACAGAACAGCTCATCAGTGCCACGTTCCCACCCAGCACTGACATGCTCAGCCATCCTGCAGCACAGAAGTGATCCAGCAGCCAGCAGGAAGGCTTGGGCAAGGCTTCCCCACCATAAAAACACCTCTCAGAGAGGTGTGAATCCATCTGCAAAGGGGTTTGGTTCACAACTGTAAGAAATAAGCAGTCAGGGAGGCTTTGTGACAGCTGGAACAAAAGGAATCTGGAGTTACTGAAGCAGTGCTCATGCAGCCAGCTTTTCCAAAGCAACCTAGCAGGAGCCATCACCCACAGGAACAAACCCTGTACAATGCATGGCTGACCACCACCACCACATGTGCCCACTTGGAACCTCTGGTCTGGGCATCCCTGCTTGAGATCGTTTCACTTATTAAGGTGTCACACATACCAAGTGCTCTTCAGCTAATGCTCTTTTGTGATGTTACACAGGGCAATTAATCATGAATTTCCAATTAGAATTGACTGTGTGTCTAAGTCTCTAACTGAGCATTGAAAACCCTAAACTTAACAGCCCATTTTATTGTAGAAGCATTAGGAGAAATTGCCTAAATAACCCCCTCTTTTTGAATGCTGCACTATTTAATGCCTGAATACAAAAAAACCAATAAAAGGCATTGCAGCATTCTTTTTGAACAAAAACTGGCTCAGATCAGTACTTAATCTGTTCCTCACTATTTATCTTTCTAACCTTTTCCTTAGAGAAGGACTTGTATCTAAAAAAGCTGATGGCTAAGAGCACTATCTACTTTGCAGGGTCACTCAGCAGCTGTGCAAGCTTCCCAACATTTCTCATTCCTTTTGCAAGCCTCCCATCTCTTGATATGCCCATTTCTAATCTCGAGGGATTCCTTTTCACTCTTGGGTACACACTACAACCAAGTCATAACAGTACTCTTGTGCCATAACAAGGTGATAAACCTTCCTCAGAACAACACTACCCATGACCAAAAACCTCCACTGCGAGATCAGGAAACATGAAGGACTAGATTTGTTTTTTTGTCTCATGTGTACCTCTCACCAAAAAAAAAAGAAAAGAAAGACAGAAAAAGACATCACTTTGCATTGCTACCCTTTCACCAAAGCCACAGGAGCAGCCCCATGAGCTGGGCAGAAGCCTGCCAGCTTGGTTTGTACAAGTCAGGATGGCTCTGAGCAGCTCACTGGATGTGCTCCTATTCACTCTGGCAGGAGATCTGGCCCTGTGTAATGGAAACGGACAAATCTCTCCGTGAGGCAGATGAAGAACGGCAGATTAAAGAGTACCTAGGCTATATATACAAATACAGCTATTCTCCCTCCCCCTCAAAAGCACTTTTAGATGCAAACACGAATACATGGCTATCTTTACTTTGTCAAAGTTTTGCATTTGTTCCCTGTTTGTCAGCCACGACTCCATGTCGGGGGCAGCCTGGATGACGAAAGCCTCGTAGTCTGCGAACATCTGCGTGAAGCGGTTGGCGAAAACCTCGCGGAGCTGCACGTTCAGTTTGTAGTCCCTCAGCTCCAGCTCCTCACACGACAACTTCCCATCCTTCTCCTCAGTGAGGGGGGTGGTGATGGTCATTTTTTCCATTGTCACGCCCGTTCTTTTGGCAAGGGCTTGCAGGCGGGCGATCGTCTCGTTGCCTTTCAGCAGCTCATACATGTTGAGGGCGTTGCTGGGGATGTTCCCATTCTTCTTGTCATTCACCAAGTCACTAAGAACCAAGTTCTTGAGTTTGGTGGCACTGTCGCTGCAGTGCAGGTTGCCTTCTGGAGGGATCCCAAACTGCAGGAGAACCTCAGAGATTTCCTGGATAAACTCCAGTTTGTTGGGGAACTGGGGGAATTCCTCTGGCAGTTCGATGAAGTGGTTGTCAATGTCTACAAAGCACAAGTTTGCCTGAAAGACAAAGAAAAGTTTCAAAATGGACACTCAGCATTGAACTGGCTTCTCTGGAATGTAGCAGTTTTTCCCAGAGTGCTTCCAGACAGAAAGGTAAACTCACATATATGCAGGAGACTTTAGCTGTGTTGTCTAGCCTGTGACATTTCAGGCTTCAGTAAAGCTGAGGGCCAACTGGATGACAAGTAGAGTCTCCTGCCCTCTACTATTCCACCAGGACTTGCACACTCCAAACTTTCCACTACAAAGATTTGATATGCCCTCCCAGAGCAGACAAGGACACACCAGCAAGCAGGAAGTGCATCACCACTTCTCAGTCCACGTAAATACCCTCTGTGTGAATTACTGCATCTCACAGGCACATTTATTTTACCAGGATCCAACTGCAAGAAGCCTCTGTAGCTGTGCTACCAAGGAACGAGATGTTCAGTGAGAAAGATGACACCGACACCGCCTCAAGCAAGACTACAAAAGAGGATTCCATGTAAATCCTTCGGGATCATGTGTGAGTACAGCTTGTCCACTGGAGGTCAAGCCCTATTTTCCCACTTCCCCAAACCCCTGTTTCCATGGAGGCTTTTAATATTGGCAATTCCTCTGCCTGAGATTGAAAGAGAGTGCTCTTAGCTTTGCTATGAATGGAGATGGATCCCAGCCCATAAGATTAAAGCTAAGTGAAGACATTCATCTAGCAGAGCAGATACTTTCACTAGGAAAGTGTCTACGGAGGAATGGAAGAACCCCACATAAAAATTAATTACATTGCAAATGCACCCTCAGGAATAATAGCAGGATGAAAAACAGTAATTGATCTTCTGCACTGCGGCTTACATCTGAAATTCACTGTCTGAGTGCACTGTGCTGAGTAAAATCTTAAACCAGGTCAGATTCCCAAGGTGCTGAGCTCTGAAGGGTTTTACCCTGGCATAAAACTGCAGAATGGGAGAGGCAGAAACTCACAGGGCAGCAGCAGATCTTTGTTAGCCTGACTTGGCCATTAACACAGCTTCCCTGCCTTCTCCAAGGCACTTTTACCACTCTTTACTTCTTACCAAACACCACAGACTAATCTTCCGATTATGTGAACAAGGACTTACTTCCCTCCTTTCTGAAAAGGTTAATTTTCAGCAGGACAATACATGCCACAGCAAACATATTTATAATATATTGGATATTTCAGGGACATGTTTATTAACATTAATCACCTTTCACATAGATACTTTAAAGGGTATTAGGATTCATTTGGTAAAGCAGAAGTGTCCCTTCAGCTTTTTCATATTAAATTTAGTCTGTACAAAGAAAAGCATTTCTTCACACAAAACGATTTGCTTAATTTAGCTATGCAGCTATTAAAGGGTTGTGGTATGTATCAGTACTGTTCTTTAGTTCAGGGACTGCCTTCTTATCTATCAATATTTCATTTCAAAGGCTTTTTAATTTCAGCTCTGCATATCATTTACAAAATTTGAAAAATGAGATTTGGATTCAGAAAACCCTTGGGGAATTGGTCTCACTTCTCTCTTCAAAAACATCTGATGATTAAAGTTAATGCAGCGAGATTAGTAGCCTTAACACAGCATGCTGACCAGTTGTTTGAATTTTTATCTCTAACAAACAAATGGTTTATATTTAGAGCAAGAGCTTGAAAATCTAGCCCCTGGCCTGAACAATACAGGAAGGCTAAAGCGAGCAGCGCTTCATCACTCCTCGCATTCTGAAGGTTTTTTTATTTTTTATTGTGTAGAGGAATTTGAGATTCAAGATGTTCCCTGTCCAATATGTCTTCTTTCTCTCTCCCACAGTTACTGGACCTGTGGAGTTCATAAATGCTGGTATTTTCCATGCATTTGTTAAACATCATGGAGGGGGCAGATTCCACCCCACTATTACTCTTTTCTCCCTGGTGATACTTAATTTGTTATTCCAGCAATACTGCAATATTAAAAACTGTCACATTAAAATTTCCATTTAAGGAAAATGACAGCTTAATCTGCTAACCAAAAGCATGTGACTAATAATTTAATTGCAATAATTATATAATATTAGCATGGTTTTACTGAGGGAAGTAGCTGGACAGCAGCTTCACTTCCACACCAATGCAGATTTCATGTGCTTTGGTCACTGTATCCATGAGGTAAAACTTGATTTGCAGTTCCATGCCGCCGAGGCTGACTCAGCCACCTGCATGCAATACTTAAAATAGACCTTTGTTAAAAACCATGTTATCCCTGCCCTGTATGTATCCCTCCACTTCCATACACAAACTCCCAATCCTGCATATTCTCCTCTGCTGCTGCTCCCACCTGCCTTTTCAGGAAGAGCAGGCATTTGGAAGCCTTAGGGACTCTGCCCCCAGGAGAGGTCCCTGCAGAGGACTCAGCACTGTCACTGTCAGGGGACGTTACTGCTGTGTGAACAGTTATTCCTGGGGTTCCCCCCGATTCTAAGAATAAACCTAAATTAAACAGCATTGCATTCTCTAGTTCCAGTCACCATCTGGAATGCAGACAGGCTAGTCATATTCCAAAGACTCTGCTGTGTGGCCAGGTTGAAATATGAAGCAGTTTTAGTCACCTTGGTCAAATTTTGAGGAGAAAAAATCCTCCATTTCACTCTCTATCACTATCTAGGATTTTAACCCTTAGATTAGGAGGATGACCTCTCCTTCCTTTTTTCTCTCTTGAAGTGGTTCACAGGGAGAGTATTAATGCAAATCTAGCTTGTTTGAGGCCAGGAAGCTGGAATAGTACTAGACCTGGACCCAGGCAGGAACACATGGGCTCACCCAAGTATGAGGTGAGGCTGGCAGGACGAGGCACACTTCTCAGCAGCAGCGGGGGGACAGGGACAGGTTTACACCATCTAGCAACTGCACCTGAGATCCAGACCCATCAAGATCCTCTCCAAATGAAATGCTCTTTAGCCCCCTGTCAATAGGACTGTAACACAGAGTAACAAAACCTGGTGAAGTGTGTGATGTAGGGAAAGCAGAGAAAATTTCAGCGTCACAACAAAAAGCAGAAGGAAGCATTTAGAAATCAAAACAGTAAGTGGTACTCACTACATTCAGAAATGGATCAAGAAAGACTGTGGAGAGTTACCCTACTATCTCACTCCTGCAAACAGTCTCCACAACGCCAGAGAAGCCTCCTAAGACCAGGCATAGCATGTCCCAGCAGGAAGTCATACAAATGTTAAAAAGGCATTTCAGGACAGCAAGCCCAAGGGCAGAGACTGACCTCCTGAGGCAGCTCCAGCTTGGAGCGGTCGGTTCCCTCCTTAGACTGCAGCCCCATCAGGTAGGGAACAGGAGCATCCAGGAAATGCAGGAGAGAGGCAGGAAGGATGGGGACGTACACATGCTGCCACTGAAACGGGAACAGCAGTGTTGTGATTCCCTCTGCCACCGTCATCAGACGCTGATAATCTAGACAGGGAAAAGAGAGAGACAGATATTGAATTATCTCTCTGTGTTTTGCGATCTGTTTGGCAAGGACATCAGTGACAAAGCAAGACAGAAACCACGTTTATATGCTAAGATGTTGTTTTGAAAATAAGACAGTACTTAAAAACCTTAAACCTTATTTAATTCATTAAAACTCATTACTCCCATAAAGAAACTGCTGAGTATAGATATTCCTGTCTTATCTAGATCTATTCTGCCACTATATTAATTTATTAAAAGGATACCAAAAGTTCTGTCTATTGTACAGGATAATAATACTCTAGTTCCATAAAATGCATGTATTTTTACAAGTGAAAAAGAGGAGAAAGAAGTGAAGCTCAAGGAAACATTGTGGTTTCTTGCTTGCTCCTGTCTGCCTGCTTCTGCTCCACTTGCTACTATTTCCAAGGCTGAGTGTACTTTCCAGAAGACTTGTCTTGGCCACATACCAGCATAAGTTTACAGTCCCTAAGTATTTAAAAGCACTGCTTTTAACTAAAATCCAAACAGAAGCCTAATATAAATTTAGTTCTCAAATATATTCTGTGTAGCTAGTATATTTATATTCCATTACTTTCCCAAATTTGTATTTAATCCTCTAGTTCATTGCTTTGTGTTATTTTGATTCAAGTACATCATGCATTATTTTTTAAATTAAAATTTAATTTGATCCAGCTGAGCTGGATGTTTCAGAATTTGCCTAAGAGCAAATTATTTATCAAATATCCAGCTGGCATGATGCAATACCACAACCTATTTATTAATATAAATGAGGGGATAAATTGAGAGCATTTAAAAATATATAAAAATAAATAAATCACTTGTTGGTATTAAAGAGATGGCCATCCTTACAGCAAATCTGAAACTGCAGACAATCCATCTGGAAACAGGTAAATACCCCATGGCCTTATAAGCTCCATGGCTGTATCCAAAACCAAGTCTCCTCAGTGCAAGGCAAGTCTCATCAGCTTTGGCTTGAGCAACCAAAAGATTTTCCCTCTCACCAAGGCCAGACCCAGGTCCTTGGTAACACCTGTGTTGTTGTCCATCTCTCCTAGTCCTCTCTGCCCCACTCCAGGAATTTAAAGACAGATGTATTAACACCCTGGTTCTAAGTCAGGCGAGAAGGCTTTTTTCCTACAGTTCCATAGTCTGCTTTGCCTGGAGAGGAACCCAGCCTGGCCCTTCCCGTTTCCTGAACTACCCAGCCCAAGGCCTTGGTGGACATCAACAACAGCAAAAGCGCTGTCATCTGACACTGCTCAGCTATTAGGAGGTCACTGGGAAGACGTTCTTGGAAAAAAGATGCAGATTAGAACAACAAATTGCATAACCCATTCTCCTTGCTAGCACCTCTCTGTGGAAAACCAGCCTCGATCTGCAGAAGGTCAGCTGGCAGGGCAAAAGCATTTTTCATCTTGTCTTACTAATAGCTATTCAGTCAATCTTCAAAATTATTTTCACGCATACAAGTCAGTCTCAAGGTTACACCTCAAAATCACTCCCAGCTACAGATCAGTCATTTATGAATCCCTGCCCGTGCAATGGTCTATAATTATACATGTGCATTCGCTGTCTTGCTGAGGAGCACGTACACAAACTCAAATTATAATACCTGCTGGTGAAGCTTAGGAGTCTTGTAACATTTCTGAAAGCTTTAAAGGTTAAAAAAAAAAATAGAGAAATTAGCACGTCTTAGTACATATGAGACAACTTCAAAGTCTGTTCTGATCTACACAGCCACATGAAGAAACAGGTCTTGGCAGCAAAGTTGCAAGTATCGTTTTGGATAAGAGTATTCAAATCTGGAAATGCATGCTGACTTTTCTCTGGTGCTACTGATAATATTTAATACAGTCACTAGCACAAAGTTGGCAAACAATTTACCACGAGAAAAGTTGTTTTTTAAAAAAAACCAACCAGTGATGACCAAATTATTATGCTGTTACCACCCAGCAATGCTTGTTAGTGATTAGCAGAGACAAAAAACATTTATGTACCCAGCAGTTTTGACTGAAGAGAGGGAAGTTTCAGTTTCCTCCAAAAAAATAATATTCAAAAATCTGGAAAAGGTTTTTTTGATATCTGTTTAAAGAAGTCAGAAACTCTAGTTATTTTTTACATACTTTCAAGCCTGTACAAGGTTAGACATCTATCATGCAAGGCCTAAAATCATTTTTGATGGAGAGATCATAATTTGAGAAAAGCTTACATGGTTACTGAGGACAACCTGGAAACAAGGGATTACTCCATTTCCCAAAAGCAGAAATGGGAGGTAGAAAAAAAAAAAAGGAGGGAAAGAATGGAAGTAGATGGAAAAAACAGCATTTGTATAGACTGTGTAAAAGGAGAGAATGTGTCCACATTCTATCTCACATCAGTACTACTGATAATAATCTCCAACTGCAAGCCAAGTTTTGCCAATTATTTTATGAATGACAGGCCCAGGTAGGAAAAGTATTCTCTGATTCTACTCCAATCCATCCATCTGTTATCAAAAAACATCTAGAAAAAGATACAAAAACACTGTGTGGATGATACCCACAGAAGGCCACAAAGTCAGAGTGATGAATAGCTGAAATCCAGGCAATTTCCTGAGATCCGTGAAAAAAATCCCCTCCTCTTCTTGGGGCTCACCCACCTCATGTGGTGCACACCACGCTGGATGCAGTGAAAGGCCCTGCCATGCCAACAGGGGAGGCCACTACTGACTGCTTTAAATGCATGAGCAGAAGGTCACAGCCCACAGTGATGGCCCACAGCAGCAGCTGCTGCCATCACAGCAAACATCTGATCCGTGCAAAATCACCCCTGGGTACAGAAATCAGTAGCGGACACTCGAGACCTAAGCCCGGGGCAGTGCCTCCCCTTCTCTTTGCTGTGCAGCCCAGGACAGTGGAGAAAGGACCCAGAAGATCTGGAGGCTTACTGAGTGTCCCCAAGAGCAGATGTGTTTCTCTGCAGCATGCAGATGGCCTCTGAGCTTTAGATGTCTCTTACCCTGGATCTCCTTTCCATCTAATTGCCCCACCTCTCTTACATGTATTACAGACACTACACTGCCAGTCACTGTCCCCCTGAGTTCAGAACCAGGGAGGCCACACCTCAAATCCTGTGTCCAGTTTTGGGACCCTCACAACAAGAAAGAGATTAAGGGCAATGAAGCTGGGGAAGGGTCTGGAACATAAGTCCTATGAGAACTGGATGAAGAAACTGTTTTTTTTTTTTTAGCCTGAAGAAAAAATGGTTCAAGGGGGACTTCTCACTCTCTACAGCTACCTGAAATGAGCTTGTAGCAAGGTGGGGCTTGGTCTCTTCTCCCAAGTAGCAAGTGATGAGAGGAAATGGCCTCAAGTTGTGCCTGGGGTGGTTTAGATTGGATATTAGGAAAAATTTCTTCACTGGAAGGGTTGCCAAGCATTGGAACAGGCTACCCAGGGAAAGGGTTGAGTCACCATCCCCAGAGGCATCTAAAAGACATGTAAATGTGGCAATTAGAGACATGACTTAGTGGTGGATTTGGCAGCATTAGGTTTACAGTTGGACTTGATGACCTTAAAGGTCGTTTCCAACCAAAATTATTCTATGACTCTTCATGTTCATAGCTCAATCACTAATTTGTTCACAGAACATTTTGCAAGAGAAACTACTCAAAGAGGACAACCCCAGAGCAAAGTGGTCCCTGGGGCTTCTACTGCAACTGCAGTCTCCTAACAGCTGCTTAGCTGGCTTTGGTGCAGTGTCGTCTCTCACACTCAACCTTCTCCCTAAGTGAAGAAGAGGGCAACAGAGTCAAGGACAAAGACTCTGGATCCAAGTCCCCTTTTTGGCATCATCTGATGGGGGCCCTCAGCCAAGTATCTCAATTCCCTGTGCAGGACATGCAACTTCAGCAGGGACCTGCTCCACTGCAGGTCTGCAGTTCTGCTGCACGAGCACCACGTTCAGCCACGCTTTACCAAGGTCTGGTAACATTCACATGGCTCACAAGAGATAACCCAGTGCTTAAAATGCAAACCCTGAAATGCTCCTGTGTAAGTACAAATCACTGTTTTCTGCTGGAGATGGAAATAGTTGCAGCATTAGGACATCAATTCCCTATAAATGTTTTTTCTGAAAGAGAACAAAATTTGACAATTATTTGTCTTGATGTTGATTCTCCGTAACACAGTAACAGGACAACAGCTGAGCAGAAATATCTATCCTGAAGAGCTTAAAGTTCAAACAGAAGCAATGACTGAGAAAACAAAATGAAATAATCTTCTTTTCATTTTACAGACTGGGTACAGGAGGTCCGAGATGTTAAGCGATTCACAAAGCTCAACATAAAATTTACTCTTCCTGCTACAAAGGAGTCTGATATCTCAAAATCCTTCCGATGCTGCAGCAAAGCAAAACCAAGACCCTTCAAGAGGGGAACGAGACATCAGTGTTATCCCTGCAAAACCAGCTAAGACCTTGTTCAGGTGCTACCCCCAAGATTCAAATCTTTGGTCATAATCAAACAGAAGAGAATTTCAGCAAATGTCCAATCACAGGAATTTTGTGCATAAGGCATGTGTAAGAGCACACACACTCATTCTAACCAGAAATGGTGTTCCTGCTGGGACAGTGTACTGTTATTCCAGTTTCACACCTGCAGCCTTCCTGATGAAAGCACAGCTTGGCTGTTTTCTAATTCTCTGTCCCAGTAATCCCCCAAAGGTAGGGCAGAAAGCCTACTACAGAGCTGGAGTCACAGCCTGGATCTTCCAAATCTACTCCGATGCTGTAAAAATAGACTGTGCTTCTTTATTTTCCTTTTGAAGTCTCATTTTACATACAATTTGAAAGCACTTGGAAGCATTTGAAAAGGTGAGTTACCTGGACACCAGTTCCATTCCTCTACTGCTTTTAGAACATGCATAAAGGACAACTTCAGCTTTGCAAAGCCACATATTTAAATATGTATCCTGGAAGATGATAATCAGATAAGGTTCTCAAAGAGTACTTTATCAATATGCACAAAACAATTGTCTTTAAACAAAATAAACCAAACCAACACAGAAAAAACCCCATCAATGAACCTTAATGAATAAAAGCTAATTCTTCAGAGGGAAACACCTGAACAGGCTTTAAAACATTCTTGTGACCTATAGTTTTTCTACATGCTATCTCTTTAGTCAAAGTATTATAAAAAATTGTTGTTCAATTGCTTTTTTGGTAACAAGATATGAATTAGATGAGCCAGGTATATTTGGAAAAACTGGAAAATAAAAATTAGTATTTTGCTTTGAGCTCTTGAGTATGAGTCAGGAACAGCACATAAGCAAACCTGTTTTGGGTCTGGGTACCTTCAGATCTGTAATGTTTATATATAGCACACTGCAGATGAAAAATGAAATCTGAAATTCACATTGGAGACAAAAATTGTTTATGAAAGCAAAGGTTTTCAAATCAGATCTCAACAGCTCCACAGAAGCAGCACATATAAGTGCTGCAAACATCAAAGCACCCTGGAAGCTTTCACCTTTCATCTGGCTTGTGTGCTGGCAGCTGACAAGCCAGTCCAGGTGACTTTCAAGAGCTGTTCAGATAAAACGCACAAAAATGGTTCAAGAAATGTTTATTCACTATAGAAATCATCTTGCAGCAGTGCTGCATTCAGGGAACCCGGACAGGTGCAGTGACATGGGGTTGAAAGCAGCAGACTGTCCCAAGAAAATGATCTCTGGCACCTCAACACCTGCCCTTCATCCCTGACAGAAGAGTGGATTTACCAGCAAAGTGACACAGCACAGGAGTTACTCTATAAAAGCAGAGTGGCAATTTATGCAAATATGAAAATACATATTTTCTTAAACAGAACGGTTGAGAGACAAGTCTGCATCTAAGTGCCTGAAGCAAGCATAAACCTCTCAAACTGGGGGTCAGCTCTGCCCCAAGGGAAACATCCCAAGGCCAATATTCACCGAGGCCAATTCTTTTCCCTTGTTGGCCAGTGCTTAATGTAAAAAGCTTCTGCTTCAATAAATTTCCATTTATATGATTTATCTATGTCACAGCCTGCCCTCAGTGGTTCAGCATAAATTAATTTATGATTAAGAGCCACCTCAAGAATTAGCTCCCAGCTTACCAGCATGGTGAAGTCTCTGAGAACAGGGCAAAAGTCTGTGACAAGGCTGACAAGGTGCCAGCAGGACACATGAAGGTGTTCCTGCAGACACAAGGAGCCCCTTGCTTTGCTCTGTGGCTGCTGGGACAGAACAGGCTCCCCAGCCAACAGCGAGATGATGGGCAGGACACAGACCCCAGCAGGGAACAACTTTGCTCAAGCCCACTTCAGACTGCCATGTTATTGATCTGCCATTTGCCATAACTGCAATGTAAAGGCCTGATTTAACTTTCTTCCCCTCATTCTTAAAAGGTAAAGATGTTTCATCATGGAAAACAATGAGATCCAATTAAAAAAAAAAGTGGAGAGGTGGTGGATTGAGTGTGTGTGTGTGTGGGTGGGTGGGTGTGTGTGCATAGTGCTTAAAAGCAGTGGCTCAATCTTCCTTTACAGCTCATTGTGAACACAAACAGGAGTGAGGTTGTGGCACAGACCTGTACTAGATCCTTTTCCTTTTTTCCTTCACTTTTCAGGCCGTACTGACTTTGTCTAAAAAAAATTGAGCAACTTTTAATTAAAAAACAATTTTGTCTTTTCACTTAAGTTTAAAAGGAAGAGTATACGTAATTCTCTGACTATTCCATCCAATTCCTTGTCTCCTTTCCAGGGAAACGTGCACTGCAGCCTCCTCTGAGTGTGGTGCTATTGAGGCCCTAAACCCAGGTCTTTTTCACAGCATAGACAGATTTGTCCCCGTATAAATTGTTCTCTGCAATAACTTCCCACTGATTTGGATGAATACTAGTGTGGAGGGCAACTATTTAAATAATAAGCAGAAGAGTGAAGGTTTTCTACATATTAGGTGTAAAAATGCTTTAAAAGGCAAACACATTATGCATGTATTAGGTTTTTAAAATCTCCCCCAAAACAGATTTCATAAGAAAGCTCTTTCAGACACTACCTTTTTCTAGGTGATGACTTTATATATGCATAGTCATTTGTATTATAATTTCTAAGATCAAAAAAAAAAATGCAAAGAATATTTCAATCTTGGAGGAACAATTACTCAAGCCCTTGGAAAAACAACTTGGAAAATGCTCAAAATTATAATGAGTAGAAACAGCCTAAGCTCTAAGAAGTTTATCTCTGTCTCATCCACACGTTCCCTCTCATGCTTAAATCCCTGGAAAGGCAGACATACAAAATGGATTGCTGAGGTTTCCACAGAGCTCACATAGTTTAATTCATCTCTCTCCAGCAGAAATCTCATGCCAGTGGTGCTTTGTTACTTATCCTTTGGAAATTGTAGCAGCTATCGCAGAGTGGACATAAACAAGACCCTTACATCTGCACAGTTGCACAGGAGAGCTGTGCTCTGAATAAAGGGCATTTACAAGAGCACTGCAAAGACTGCACCCTGAAGGATTGCAGGGAAAAAATATCTAATCCCTCCCCTTGGATTTCAAAGCCCCATTTTCCCAAGTGACGGGATAGCAGTAAGACACAACGAACAGTGCAGCTGGACAGCCAAAGATGACTGCAGCAGCCATGGTACAAACAGCCACCCACTGGTCCTGTCCCCATGGCAGAGCTGTGCCAGACACGCTCCTATCACGCCGGGAACACGTCCAGGGCAAGCTGGGCAAAGTCACCCAACACCCTCACCTCTTCATTGACTTAGCTGTCTTTGTTCAGGCTGCTGGAAACATTTTGCCTCAGCTACAGGGTTAAAAATAAACCTTTTCATCCTCAACTCCTAGTTCCCTTGAGAGAAACCACGCCAGGAAATCCAGTACAGCCTCTGTGCAACCTTCCTGCCAGCCCTTCACTGCTGTTATCATCAACTAGGCTGATTGTATGGTCAGGGTTATAACGATTTATATTTTCACTCAACTTTCCACAAGAAGTCTTTATTCTTTAAAATAAAACCAAAATTTTTGGCAAGCCTGAATGAAAAAGCTTCCTTCTGACAAGGCTAGAAGAACCACAAAGAAGTCAGCGTACACATTCCATATATGTTAATAACAGCTCTCTCACTGAAATAGTTTGCTGAATGGTCCAGTGCTCTGATTTCTTGAGCATTATAGCATTAAGTCAGTGAATTCTGATTTTGGGTAAATAATGCTGTCTTGCTTGAAATTGTAACTCATCTCTTTTTGAGTTTGGGAAGGTTGCAGCAAGGCCAGGCCCCTGAAAACACAGTCCAAGGAGTCCATCCTCTTCAAAGTTGGAAGGGAAAGAAGGACGAACTTGCAAAAATCCCTCTCTTACTCATTATTTTTAAAAAAGAGACTTGTAAGCCAAAACCTTTTCATCTTTTGCCTTGAAAGAACTTGGGAGTTAAAAATAAGTGTTTCTCCCTGGTAGGTTTCAAAGCTTAAAGAGAAGAGATTTCAGTTGTATCTAGGCTGGTTATATCTCAAACAGGAAAATAGCTGCTGTTCCCTCGCTCAGGAATTGCAAGACTGACATTTAAAAGAAGCCACAGTGCACAATTAGCCAAGCACTCAGCTATCAGGGAATGCCAAAACTGAGGCTTTGCACTTGCCCTCCACTCCACATTCCTCACCTCTGGGAAGCAGCATTACACTGTTATTTACATAATCACAGAATTTCCCTAATACAACTATACACTTCGCCCCATGCACCATCAAGCTGTGCCTGTATTAGATAGGGAAATCAAAGTCATATCAAGGACGTCCCTAGATTCACAAATAGTAGAGAGGGAGGGGAGAAAAAAAATCTGTATTTTGGAGGGTGGAAAGGACTACTCACGATCTCATTTTTCTTTAAAAAAAATGACAATGAAAACAAACAAAACAACTAAACCCTTAAATTACAACCAGTAATTGTAAGAACAACACTTATTTATCTAACTTCTGGTGGACATGAAGACTGAGTCAAAATTATTTAGTGGATATTTTGTATTGATCTGTCTCAAGGGCTATTGCAACAGTAATGCACGTACAGATTGCTCTACACATGCACAAAATAATGCTAAAATGTAACCCAACAAGCACATTTTTCCTAATACTTACTTCCTTACTACCTTTCAGTAAGAAAGAAAAAAGATAAAAATTTCTCAGTTCTCTGTGAATCCACAAGCAGGGACCAGGGTGGGACTGATGAGCAGGGATGGGTGGGGAGGCATTTCAGTGGTGCTGCTGTTTAATATCAAAGCCCAGTGTAAAGTGGCAAAGGCAGCACAATTCAAACCGAGGAGGAAAGGGGATAAGTGCACACACACACAGAAGCAGAAGGGAGGGGAAAAGCAGCCTAATCAAAACTAACAGCAGGATTTCTGCTCACACTTCAAACTGAGAGAAGAGAAAACCTTTCATTTTCAGTTCTTGAAAGCAGACCCCTGGAGTCCATGTGGAGAAGTGCTCTGCAAAGAACTACCAATCCTTTGAATTCATTCATTTGCAGAAGAACTACCCTCTTTCCACCTCCCTGAACATTTTCACCCCATTCTCAGTCATTTAGTTATTAGCACTACCATTACACACTTACTGACCTTTCCTTTTATACGACAATCCCAAGCACTCCCTCTTGGACCCTGAAGGTTCATTACCCACACTCATTTTAGACAACTTCCCATCTTCTCTCCCCTCTGCATTTCAAGCTGTTGATTGAACCACATCTCTTGAGAATTCCAGGTATTCAGCATCTTTTCCTCTTTTAAGTACAAGGTATGTGTACTTCCTGGCTCCATGTTTTTCATTCTACTCTGATGAAACCACTTCCTCCCTCACCCATCCTCGAAAATTTTTCCCTGACTTATTTTCATAATTTAGGGTCAGCATCACAGATGCCATTTGGGACGCCGAATAACATGGACAGGCTTCCAGTAAGACTTAGCGGAACCTCCAGAAAGTCTGAACAACCCCTTGAAAGTCAGCATGAAACTTGAACTTGACATGTTGGGCACCCAAATATCACCAGGGCCAGACTCACAGGAACCAGCATTGTATGAGACACAGTAATGGGTGTAAAACCTGAGAGGATGCCCATTGCCAAGTCAGGAATCCCCAAACCTGCAGCAGAGTATTGTACTACTACAGAAAGACACAACCATAAGAGAATAGGTACAGACCAGATTTTCAAAAGCTTGCTGGCACATTTCAACATGGACAGGCTCTCTGCAAGCAACTTCTGCCAATGTAGTCCTGGCCAACTGCAATCTTAGCATCTCAAAAAGAAGTACCAGCATCCTTGTCAGCAAAATTCCCAAATATCTCAAGTAGGACTAAAAAGGAATGGCCTGTAACTCCACCCAGTTTCAATCCAGCATTAAATCTTTAGCCTCCAAGTGCTAAAAAACTCTCAGTTTTTTAACGAGAACATATCCATCATATGGGAGGGAGGAAATTTCACCAGACCTGGATATGCTGCTGAAATTTGAAAAGCAAAGTAGCAAGAGTGTCTTCTGCAAGATGTATTACTTTCTGCTGGTATTTTTGCAGCAGATAGGATTAGTTCCATGCTGTCTTGCAGCATGATCAAGAGCAGTGTGAGGATAATAATCAAATGTATTCTACTCCTAGCTGCCACATGGGATAAATACAATGCATAATTAAACAAGCAGCACCTAGACTGCCTGAAGGAAACAATTATTTAGTGCTTTCAGACTCATTTCTCTCATGTTTCTTCTGTGCATTGTCATGTTTCAAAAATCAACATTGATCCATACAACATTAAATTACATTAGCTCCTGTGGCTGCAGCTGCCCAGGAACTGCCTGTTGGAAACACACCCAGTGTGCATTGCCGGATGAGCACCCACCTTGTGAGTACAGAAGGATCTGCATCTCCAGAAGAACACAGGTGAAAACCTGGACCAGGTTCTCCAGGCCCAGCAGCTCAAAGACCTCCCTCAGCGGGTAGTCAGAGAGCGGCAGCTCGTTGGGCCCAGGTCTCTGGCAAATGATGGGCTCGTAAACCCCATAAAACTTGAGCGACCTCCCCGGGGGTGGCAGGGGAACCTCGTAGAGGATGTTGTGGATGTAGCTCTCCAGGGGCAGAGGCGGCGGCTGCTGGGAGGTCACTGCCTTGTAGAGCTGGATCAGGAACTTCTTGCAGGCTTGCATGAAGGGCAGAGGGGTGATGAGGCATATGCACTTGGAGACGTAGAGCGTGTCCCTGCTGATGTCGTAGGAGTTGTAGCGCTGGAGCTTGGCGAGGGACGTGGCGTCGCCCTCGTCGATGCTGCTGGCCAGGGAGTCCATGCTGCACGAGGAGGAGGCGCAGACGCTGCTGTACTGCTCTGCGTTGTGCATCTGGTACAGCGTCTGCATGGCCGTACAGATCTGCTTGCTCGTGACCTCCTCGTAGAAGGTGAGCACAAACCCGTACGTGCGGGAGCCATCCTCCCTGGTGATGATGAACGAGTGGAGCTGCGGGTCTCTGTTATCCGCCTGCGTCCTGAAAGAGAGCCCTTTGGGCATACACAGCTAAGAAAAGAGAAAAGAAACATGCAGTTATCTAAGACACAATTTTATTTTGTTATTTTTGCTGTACAGGCACATCCTTTTTATCTTCTGCATCACAACAAGCCATTTATCATTAAACATAAAAAGTATCGAAGAACAAGCAGCCTAAAACTGATGTTAAAAGAAAAGGTAGACATGACTGAAGAAAGAAAAGCACCCTCCAAAATGACCCATCTATTAAGCCATTATGACTCCTTTTCAGTACTTTCTGAAACTATTTTCACTACTGAATTATCTTAGTGTCATTTACTTAAGCATCATATAAAAACATCCAGTTTAATTCTCATTTGCATATATCGTGCCCACAGTACTCTAAAAACACAGAGCCAAGGAAACATCTTATACCACTGAATTTAAATTACACAGACTTCTTGGAATTCTTTGATCTTCCCTCATTTTCTGGAAAAAAAAACCCCAAGCAAACCAAACCCCAACTGACTGGCAGCTATTACATTTACTTTATTCTTTAAGTGCTACCAAATAGCTTAGATGGGAGAAAAGGCGGGATGGGGAGGGAAACACCCAAAATCTATGAAAGCCTCATTTTTTGATTTACCACTCAGCAAAATCTTTTGCAATGATTCTACTACACTGGGTGTTTCTCTGAAGCTTGACTCTAGTGATAACTCGAGGCATTCTTCCAGACATTCTTTGGGAGTGCTATCAGCCATCTAACACAAAATAACAAACATCCAGCAAAACTTGTTTGAATGTGCATCAGCAGGAAACTCCTCATGTTCTAGATAAATCAGTATGTTTATAAATGAAAAACTAAAGCTTCATTTGTACCTTCCATCTGAAAAAATGAAAGAAGAGAGGGAGAGCCTTCAAAGTCTTCTTCCTGTTCAAAAAGGCCAACTTTACCATGGGATGTGAACCTACACACGACTGAGTGCATCCCCTAATGTCTCACCTTGACCAGGAGTAAATTCTTCTGATGCTAGAGAAATAACTATATATTTTCAGGCACATCCTACCCTGAACTTCAGCAGTGCACCTTGCAGAGACCATTCTACAGCCTGATAAAGCAACTGTTACCAGCACAGCTGGGATTTAGGCAAGCGGTCCAGATTCACTCCACAAGAGGCTATCAGGCCCTTAAATTATCTAGGACAGCTCTTATGTATTGCTCAAAAAGGTAATGTATAGGGAAATGAGTAGCCTGGAGTCGGCAGAAGAATTTAATTCAATTGATGGGCTTTCCTGACACAAACCATGAAATTGCAGCTTGAACCATTTCTGAGCAGCCATCACATTTTTGTTCAGAAGCTTTATAGTTTTTATTGAGGCATTAACAACAGAGCCATGGGTAAGACTTCTCCAATAAAGAAGTAGTAAAAAATCCTTGTTTCACACTTTATTTAAATTTATTCTGCACAATAAATATCTCTCTTAACCTCATTTTTGGGCAGGCTTGCTTAATAAAAATTTATTTCTAGAATGTGGGCTTTCAATGGTGGCTATAAGCCTTATCAAAGCCAACCAGGCAGAAATCACTGGTTTCAATCTCCATGCTATCAGAGATTACATTTTTCTTCACTTTACAGAAAAATACCTGGATAAGCAAATTAGATACACTATTACAATCAAGAACAGATATGCATCAGGGAAATTCAGATCGGCTGAGACAGTTTCAGAAGGCTGTTTAAATAAATTTCCTCCAAGTCTTAATTATTATTCCCTCGTCCTCTATATACTGAGTATACACACACAAAGGGATGCACATCTATTAAGTTTCAGCCACAGTTTAACATGCAGAATGTTGACCCTTTAAGACCCTGGCTGCAAACCCTGACCCAGAGGCTGCTGCTGTTGTTAGATCTACAAGAGGACATGGGAAAAAGCAGAGAAAAAAGGAAGATGGGAAGCACCAAGGCAGGAGAAATGACCAGGAGTCACTTAAAAAGCTAAGATCAAAAGGAAGAGCCTGTACTCATTTTCCAGCAATACAGAAAGCTTTGAATTTGCGGTTAATGCATGAAAACTTTCATCTTAGGGCCTTGGACATCAATCACTTCCCATCTCATCTGTGTCACACATGCCACAGGAGAGTGTTGGAGAGCTGCTTGGGAGTGGCTGAGGGGGTGAAATCTTAGCCTGCTGGTGTGACTTTGGCTCACTAATGCTGAGAAGACAGTCAGCCACCTGTATTTCATCTTTGTATAAACACTGAAAACTATCCAAGATTACTGATCAAAGGACAGGATTTTGGTTTCCAGAACACTTTACTATTTAGATTTAAATGTATCCATTAGCAGAAAAATGTGGAATTCAATTGTATTTGCAATAAGGGTTATAACCAAGATGGCTTGTAAAAACAAAAGTAAGCTGCACCAGGACAGATAAAAAGATATCAACTAATCCATAACCCACCTCTAGAAATCCTGAGTAGGAGATACCCCTTCCCCAAGCACAGAGACAGGACACACACACTGTAATCCCTCCCTCCCTCTTCTCCCAGCCACCATCATTTGCAGGTATTTCTGGACCAAAGGTCCTCTCTGGACCACTGCCCACTAGCACCTCTTCTCCGTTAGATCCTTCATTTCACTTCCTAAGTCTCTACGCATTTCTCATGGTCACAACATGCCATACCCAAATTGCACTGTGGGTGAGGGGGTGGAGAGAAAGATGCTTTTGTTCAGCTTAAAGCCTGCTCCTTCAGATTACACCAGGGAGCCTTTAATTCTCTCATTTCTGTACATGAGACATTAAACAGTTAATGCTTCCTTGGACTTCAGAAATACAGGCAAAGATTTATATACCTTGATGAACCAGAGGGCTAATATAGGAGGCTCATTTCCTAAAGAATTCTGTTTCCTCTCTATGGAGAACTTCAGTTTGGTACAACACTTGCAGAATGACCATAGAAGATAGCATGTGAGGTCAGGCAGGGATAATCACAAAAATCAGAGAGGGGAAAAAGCACTTCCCTATTAAAGGGAACTCTGTACTTTGATACATACTTTAAAACAGAGAGAAAACATGACTCTTTGGCAGCTTGATTGCTTGGGACTTCAGGGGGCTGTTTTTAAAGAGACAGGATGGTTCCAGAGGGCAATTGAAATTCCTTAGGCATCCAGCAAAGCCAGAGTTCTCACAAGTTAACCTTCAAGGATTTATGCATTTTCTTCTCTGAGGAAAATTGCTTCTGGAAGCTCACATAAAGCAAACACATAGGCAGAACTAACACAGCAAGGCAAGATCAGAAAGGCAAATAATTGCCTCAAGGGATTCTGTGGAGGTGAATATTACTTTAAATGATGTTTCAGATCAAAACAATAAAGAAGTTTTCCAGAAGATAATTTAAAAGATCATTAAATACTGCTGCTGTTAGTAAATGCTTTTTTTTCCTCCAAGACACATTGCAAATGAAAGATGTGTTCTTCAGCTATTTGATTTTAGTTGAATGCAGCTCAGTTCAATTATTTTAATAGGCCTCTTGCTGGTTTTAGCATTGTTTTTATCCAATACTATGATCACACTTCATGAATATTAGACATTTTCAACTGTAATGTGAGAAACAAATAACACAGCAATTCCAGCTGCTGTATTCCTGCTGTACACCCCTATAATTTCTCTGAACACCCCCAATTCAAGGGCAGAACTAAAAGGCATAAATAGCCTTGGCAGTTCAGTTATTACCACCTTAACTGCTGATGAGGAATGGCTCCGAGTCCCTCATGCCTTCTGTACAAGCAAAGTGATGTGGAGGCCTGCCCAAATACCACACCATCCCCATCAGCGCACATTTGGAAGCAGAAGACAGAAATCCCCAGCTGTCAGCAGGCAGAAGGAGAGGTCGGGCTCATCTCTGCCTTTCTGTGCAAGTGCAGTGCCACAGTATCAGCTCTGTGTCACTGACACTTCCAGCTCCCATGTTTTCATGTTAAATACTTGGCATGATGCTAAAAAAAAAAAAAATCAGCGAAAATTGAGATGAACTTCAGATTTCTACATTTTCATGGTTGCAGGGAAGTCCAAAATGCATTTTTGCATTTGCAAAAGCCATTTTATTGTGGGTTTTATGTATTCCCCACCTCTCTCTCTCCTGGGTGAGGGCCAGGAGAGTCTCCTGACTTCACACCTGCACCATACAATGAGGTCAGTTCTCTTTTGAAGCAGCTAGTATGCTGTCCTACCTTCCTCAAATGCAAAGTACATCTAAACTAGACTGGGGGAAGGGGCTCCCTAATTTTCAATATTGAGTTAGACCCAATACACATTTTTGAAAACAGCTAGAAACGGTAATACCGTTTAATGTTATTATTACAACAACTGGTTACTTTTAAATTAGAAAACAAATGCCATTTTCTGTACTGGGAAGCTCAAATACCAGCAATCTTTGTCAGGTTTGTTCTTAACAAGTGCTTTGGCGATTTTGGAAACATCCTTTCATTATCAACTTTTCAGAAAAACAGACAGTGGATCATCAGTCTTTCAGCTGTCACCAACTCCATTCCAAGAACTGTTTTCTCCTCCCTTCCCAGTCCATGGCACTTAGCCACACAGATACATCAAATTTAGCTGAGAAGAAAGAGATATACACAAGATGATGTAGAGGTGCCATTAAAAGTGATGACCTAGCAAAAGCTGTGGTTTAGGTAAGTTCCAGCTTCTGTGTAAAGATTCCTCTTTCCTTTGCTGTCTGCAGAATCAAGGTGTTTTGTATGTTTTGTATTCAAAAATTTCACATGGATACTAGAATCTTAAAAATTCCTTGGTTTGCTTCCTTCCTACCCATGGATAGGTATCCCGAGTCACCACATCCCTTCTCACCCAGTCCCTGGGATGGTGGTTAGACTTGTTGCATCCCGCAGTAGACTTAGAACTAACAAGGGGAACGCAGCACTTTAGTTTTGCTGTGCCTGAAAGTATTCTGTATTTTCACAATACCTCTTCCTCTACAGCTTTTCAACCAACATGCCCAGTGGGTGCTCTTAGTCCCAGCAAAAGCACCACAATCACAAGACCACAGGATCACAAGAGCATCACAAGAGCTGGTTGTAAACAACTCAGGAAGCTCTCGAGAGTTGCCGTTGCCAGGTACAGCTTGAGAAGAGAGTTTCTCTACCTACCATGTTGACAGCATCCTGGTCAAAGGGGTTCCACTCAATGTTCTGAGGATAATGGGCCAAAACTTTGGACTTAAAGGTTCTTCTGAGGGGACTCTGGTCGAAATTCTCACCTGCAACAAACGAAGAAATAATGACTTACAGCAGTGAGGCTTCTGAGATTGCTGACTTGGGCAGCTTTCTTTTACTTTTTTTTTTTTTTGGTGAAATCTGATGGACATTTTCACTCTCAACAGAGGTACTACTTTTAAAAGAGAAACAGAAAAGCTTCACATTCAATCTGACCTTAGTCCCCTTTCCACAAAGTCTTACTACAGTTCAACACAGCTTTCAGTTTAGTATTTACAGAATGGAAATACATTGTCAACAGAAAAATGACTGCTGAAATTTTACAGAAAAAGACCTTGCAATCAGCTGGATTCTTGACCTTGCCCCACAGCCTGAGTATCTAGAGATGACTTTACTTAGTCACTGAAAGAGCACTTTCCCTCAAGTTTGTTAGAAGCTGTCTTTAAGGTCAATAAAAAATATGAGCACCTCTTGGCTATTATAAATTATTCAAGGATTCATTATAGATGATCTTTTTCATATTACAAGTCCTGAGTGAAAATTAAACATTTATTTTTTCTACATCAAATTTCAAGGACAGACCTTTTCCACACAAAGAATCCAGCAAGTGCAAAGAGGAAGACTGAAATTAGACTTCAAGCAGAAATGCATCCAGTTATCAGCATACAAATACTGTATTTCACAGTGATATTGTTAATGGAGTTTCCCCCACTGGGTTGTCTACAGCGTGCAAAACAGTAATCAAGTAGTTCTTAAGATCTATTAACTAAATTACCATCTACTACATTTTTTTTCAGCAATCAGGTTACCAATTTCAGGCTTCTTGCCTCAAAGGCTATTAAAAGGGCCATTGCAGCAGCATCTGCACAATGGGGCAAGTGGAGGAAGAGGAGGCAGAGGTCACACATTTCTTACACCAGTGCCAGCTGCCTGCTTGGCCAGGAAGGGGAAGAAGAGGCTTGTGCATGAGAATGCACGTAGGCAGATGGGAATTCCTCGAGATGCAGCAGTCGGTGCTGCTGGGATTGCATCTCACTCTGCTGCAAAAGCCACTGCACTGAGTGAGTCTGGGAACACCGTGGAGGAGACTGAGCCAGCTCTTCTAACACCACTCACATTCAAATGCATTTGGAGAAGGGGTTTAAAATCTTTCCCTTCCCAAGTCATCTCTAAGATTTTCAAGATACGGTTATTTTTATACAACGGCTCATTTTGACCACAGGATTTAGACACATTGCAGCATCATGGTGGTGGAATGCTTGGAAGCATCAAAAAACACATGGATGTGGCACTTGGAGATATGGTTTAGTAGTAACAAGGCAGTGCCAGGCTTAGGGTTGGACTCGATGATCTTAAAGGCCTTTTCTAACCTTAATGATTCTATGATTATTTTTCTTCTAGCACTATGTCTGTCTCACTTGATTCTAGTGGGTAATCATGGGGGAGAAAAACAAATAAACATCAATAAAGGCTATTTTGTGCTTCGGAGAGGAAGTCTGAGATGATGCAATGCTACAGCTGTATTTCCAAGGGAAGGAAATGGTAGGATGAGAACTGGCTGAGGCAGCTGGGGAGATCTTCTTGCTCTCTACAACTACCTAAAAGGAGGTCGTAGCAAGGTGGGGGTCAGTCGCTTCTCCCAGGTCACACATGACAGGACCAGAGGAAATGGCCTCATGTTGCACCATGGGAGGTTTATGCTGAATATTAGGAAAAATTCCTTCACAGAACGGGTTGTCCAGCACTGGACCAAGCTGCCCAGGGAAGCGGTTGAGTCACCATCCCTGGAAATATTTAAAAGATGTGTAGATGTGGCACTTAGGGACATGGTTTAATGGTGGATTGGGCAGTTCTGGGTAATGGTTGGACTCGGTGATCTTAGAGGTCTCTTCCAAACTAATGATTCTATGATTCTACAAAAGCAGCTCTGCCTGGGGAAGCCAGCCTGCTTCTGGAATTGCTCAAGGCAAACTAGAAATCCAGCAAAAGTGTATGCAGCATAGAAATTAGGAAAACTGAAGTTATCAGATAAACTGGATCACATTAAAAGACATGTCAGGGTTTAGCCAGTTAGTTCATCACATCTGCCAGGATGGACCAGACCTGCCAAGAGCTGCTGTGACAGTCCAGAGCACAAGGTCTGTGAAGATCCTCTCCACGCTCAGTTACAAGCTCAGACTGAAGTACACAAAAACAGACATTGCAGAACATGCCAGCAGAATAACCTTATTTTGGTCCAAAAGTTCTTTGCAGAGGCATTAAAGATATAACATCAACCACCAATTCCTAAAATGTCACAAAGATTCCAGCAAGCAATGTCAGCGAAAATTCTCTCTAGGTATGTACTTAGACATACTCAGCAACACTTTTAGTTCTTAGAATCAAACAGTAATTAATGTGCTTGCATAATCAAACAAATATGCATGAGGTTATTTCCCAATTAGATCTTCAATCATTCTCACATCTGACAGAGTTTACCTTACAACTGTGAATTTCCAGACAGGCAGGTATTTGATGCTAAATTTGCTTGCTTCTACTAAAAGTTAGAAGAACATCTGGATGACTTTATTTTCTCCACCCCTAACAGGAAGTGATTGCTGGAGTTCAAATTTCTTTAAGAGTTTCCTTTCTCATGACAAAAAAATAAATGTTACTTTAACCTGATGGATGCCAATCAGGTAATCTGTGCAGCTCAGAGGCACTCACCACTTTTGCAGTTCATCATTCAAGCCCTTCACAAGTTCTTTGGAGGACAGTTTTCCACTCTACATCATGTAGGTGTTGTAAAAACACCTTTTGCTTGAAAAATAGCCCCTGATGTTGGCAGTCAACAACTAAATTGATAAATCATCTGGTATTACAGCACATAACTAAACGGGACTCCAGTAACAAACCACATGAATCAGATCATTTACTGTTTCTAAAGCCTGTGCTCACTTATAGGCACCAAAGAAATTGGGGCAGGCCTTGTCCAGGGTGCTGGGTGTGCTCAGGAGAGCCCTGCTTCCAACACACCTAAGACACCACACCCACCTCTCCCCTCAACTTTACAGGCAATAATCTGGCAGCATCTAGAACCAGTGGAGTACAACATGGCCTATTTGCCAATAAACCACTACAATAATGATAAAATAAGGGTTTCAATCAGCTTTTGGAAGTGACCAATAATTTGTATGCTGCTGCAAATACCCATGCAGTTGTTTAGATGACAGACACACCTTTTGGTTATCAAGCATAAGCATCGCTTTAAGAAATCCAGCTTCCCAAAACCAGCAGTTACAATGTCCTCATAGGCTGACAACGTGGATTCATTTTATTCAGAAAAGTAAATGGCACAAACAACTTACCTTTGCAGAGTCTCTGCAGTGTTTGCATTTTACTACTCCGGTGGTTTAAGAAAAACATTAAAGGTAAAACACACATAGAGAAAATACAATTTTCTCAATCAGTGATCACAAGAGAAGAGAGAAGAGCCAAGACACCACACTGGAGTGAATCAATCTGTCATTAGCTCCAAAGGACCTGACACTGCACTCTCCATACAAAGCTGCTTCATGGAAAGTCAAGCAGGGTACGCTTTTAGAGGAGATACGTAATTTAGGAAAGCAACAGTACAAGGATACAACAGGAAGCAGTCTGTGTGTGAGGGTGAAATGTCACAATTTGTCCAAACTAGCAGGAAACACCCCAACTCTCACCAAAATGAGATGAGATATGGATCATGACAGCCAGCTCCACACTGACAAGCAGCTGGAAGAGAACCACAAGGAGCAAAATCTTCTTGGCAAACATGAGGGAAGGGATCTGGACTGAAGGGTACCTGATACCACCAGCTCTCAGCCTTGGCAGTTCTGAACTGCTGAGTCACATGTGGCAAAGAAAATTTACTTAGCTGTTATTCCAGACAAATGGTGAATTTTCATTAAATCTCCTAGTGCTTTTAAGTGCTTCTTTGCTAACTTCCCAAACAGGATTAGCAAGGCACATGACAAATGAAGTAAGTATCAAATGTGAATTGAATCCCATTTTCTAAAGTACTAATGGCCAGACAACAGTACTATGAATATGGACAGAAACATTTTATTTGATGAATATTTGGCCCACACAAACAGCACAACTTACAGGGTCAGCTACCTCTCAGAGGCAAATTTAAAAACTGGGTTTGAATCAAGTCCTTTTGCTTCGAGGATATTTTAAAAAAATATTCAAGTACTTTTAAAAATTGAGTAAAATGTGTCAGATTCAAGTTCCATTTCATTTAGATTCTACATCCTGTGTAATGGTCCTCTTAAACATCTTGTGCCTTTCCTTTAAGGAGCTGGCTTTTAAAGGGATAATTCAAATTAAAGGCAAATGGTGAAGCGATGGATGCTAGATCAAAGAAAAAACTGTGCTAATCTCATTTCAAAATGAAAAGATTTCTCAAAATTAGAAAATAAGCCTGACCTGTGTTTTAAATGAAGAATACACCTACGAGGGAAACGCAGCCACCCTTGTGAAGCTGTTAATCATGACGACTTTCATAACAGTGATCCTATGTGAAAATTTAGTGATCTTAGGGTCTAAGCAGATCTCTTTCAATTAATTATCACAGCAACAGAGGCATATAAAGTCATGTACCAAATAGGCAGAGGCATCCTCCACCCACACCCTCTGGTCCAGGGAATGCGAGCTATCTGTCGCTCCTTCCAGGCTCTGGAACGTAGACAGGAATGTGTGTGACTACAGAAACAAAAATATCTTTGATTCCTTTAGAGGACCATATTGGGAGCACAACTATGCACAGTGCTGCACCTCATGGTGACCACCTCTTTGATGGCTACCTCTAATTGGAAGTGTTCAGCACATCCAGCTAGGTTCTCTCCCTGCAGATGGAATTTTGTTAAGCTTATTAAATGACTGGATGACTCTGCACGAGAAGCAAGTAACACACAATGTGTGAGTGAGAAAACAATGTGGGAACAGGAATAACAGAGCTTGGCTGAGGAGCAACTAAGCTGTTAATTGTCAGGTTCAGGGACTGGTTAGTTTAAGTAGTACAGAAACTGCTCTGCTGCTTTTCTTCCACGCCTTGCCAGGATGCCAAGGCAGCAGTGGGAGGCTAATCAGAGTTCAAGGACATTAACTCAAAGGTCTGATTTCTGACCACATATTCTCATAATCTCACAGCACAGGAGGGAGACGATATGAAAGGGAGGACTGGGACAAGGCAGACAAGACAGTTTTCATTCCAAAATTTTAAAATCTGAGTTGTCTGTAAGATGGTGGTGGCTTTTTGTGGGGAGAGATGAGAAGGGAAGTGTCTAACCTACCTTTTGTATATTGATATGTAAATAAATATATGGATCATATTTAAGCAGGAAGCCATAGGAGGTTGTGTATCAATACATCTAAATTATTTGGAATTTTTTGCAGGGTGTGTGTCTGTAAGAACCTCACCATTTAAATCTAGACTGCAAAACATGCTTCCTGGAGGTGTCAGGAAACTTTGTGTCTCTGTAGCAGAAATTGGTGGAGCTGAACCTTCCAGTCCCCTTTGTTCACAAATCCACATAACTAAGCCTCATTACATTTCTGGTTAAGTACCCTTTAACACGGCCTAATGCAAGATATCTTTCAGTCTTTCCCAAGCACAGAAAGATCCAGCGTATCTCCTCTCCACCAATATACTGACACCACTGGTGGGATTTTGTTGGAGAACCACATCTCTGCCAAGAGAGCTTCAAGAAACAGAACAAAATTTACCAAACATTGATTTAAATTAGGTAAAAGAATGAAAAAGTCCAAGAGTTTTGGTTTTGATTTTGATCTCTGATCTTTAATTTGATTCAAGGTCAGATAGAAGATTGAAAGTAAAGAAACAGAGAAGGTCCTGGTGATTGTTTTGTCCTTAACCCCTCTTTACCTGAGGATTTGTCTGCAGTATCTGAGCTCTTGCCATGGAGATCTGCTTGTAGCCATTGGTACAAGACTACACAACATAACAAACAGAAATAAAAAAAAGCAAGTATGAACAAAATGAAAAGATATACAAATGTGCTGGGGAAGGGAAAAACATGAAGCAGACATTGAACATTCCCCTCACAATCTGTCCTCCCCCCACTACTGGCCAAAGGGAAATCCACACGATAAATAAAACCTTCCATGACTGTATTACTATAAAGGTGCTGAATGCAATGACAGACATGGTAGAAATACTTGTCAAAATTAGTAACAAGATTAAATTCTCAGTACTTCAAACAACACACTGCCTTACAGCTTCCCTATTATGAAAGACACTTTTGTTCACATATTGAGCCATTCCAGAGCCTGTGAAACTCAGGGGAAAAAAAAATCAGTTCAACTAGTGTTGAGCTAAACCCAAGAAGTTTTATTTAGTACAATACTGTTAGCTATGCTGTTACACCTTTCATCCTGTACTGCATCTCATTTTCAGGACTTACTCAAGTTACTTAATAACTCTGTTCATCATTTCTGTCTCATAACTGGGTGGTTTTTAGACCAAAAATTTGAATAAACTAGCTTGGATGAACAATTTTAATGTCTTCCAGCAACAGCTATGACTTCTAAAGGAAGAGCTTCCTGCTAGCATGTCTAACTAAGGTTTCTTCCAACTGGTTTGCTCATCTCCTGCAGATAAACAAAAATGTTTTCACAGACGCCCATGGCATTTCTTCATCAAAAAAAGTGGCATTCACACACTACACAAAAGCATTACACAATCCTCCTCAAGTTAGATCTATTTTTATAGACCTGGCGCCTGTATTGAGCTGCAATACCATTGACCTCTCTGATGATTCAGTCTCTAGGTGTAAATTCAGAGTATTTCCACTACAACCTCCTACTTGAGCTGTTAATCCAGACACCAGTTTAGAGGACCCAGATAGTTCTGCCAAGGCCATATTTTTTGGGAAGGCAGCCTCAGCAAAGGGCACAGGAGTTCTTTCAAAAGACATTTTTAGATGTGAATTTGTATTTTAGGATAATTTTCTCTCTTCTTTAGGAGGCACTTAAAGACAGCCCACATTCAAATCTGCAGGATGATGTTTTTAACCCAATTATACTTTTGAGCTCCTTGAACTAAAAAGTTGTGTGTTTAAATTAAAGAAAACAAAAAATTGTCAAAGCTAGCAATGCCTCTTGCTAATGGCCCATATCCCCACTACCTTTACAAGTCTCTCTGCCAGGCTGTCCTTTCAGCTCTCCCCTAAAGATTTTAATTCAAAGGGAATTTGGCACTGAGCTTCCACAGACTTAGCCACCACCTCTGCAATGGGAAGAGTGAAAAGGAAAGACGTAACAACTCATGAAGTAACATATAGCCAGATGCACTGGGACAGGTGCTGGCTTTGCTGCCCATTTCAGTACTTTGACCATTTATTATCATCAATCACATGGCTAAACAGCCACAGAAGTTATGTAAGAACTCCTACACAAGAAGGCAAATTGACAACAGTCAATATAAATAAAGATATAAATACAGAGCTGCAGACACTCCTCTGTTGTACAGCCTAATTCTTCACACAAACACAGTGTAATGGAATACCACTAATGACATTTGGAAAAGGCTAAGTGTTTAAAAAATTCTTTTAGAAAGGAGATTTTCTCACATAAAAGTCATGTACATCTAAATAAAGAAGAAAAGGCTCTAACATGGGAAATCTAGCTTGCCAGCAACTCTTCCTTCTGTCCTTGATTAAAATACTGAACTGTCTGCCTACAGAGTAAGAGTAACATTATACAGCAACAACACTATCAGGTCTTAAAATAGCCCCAAGTCGCAGCTACACCGGGACCACAGACATCTCACCACACTAGCAGATAAGTATGAATTACACCACCCCTTTCACGTAAAACTTGGACCATAGTCTTATCAAATCAAATAAATTAAATTATGTCAGTTTGGATGATTTTTCACAGTGGGGTGGGAAGAGTTTAATAAACAGGTACTCAGGGCACGGTGCTCCTACACCATTTCCTTGGAGTCTGTCTCCAAAGGTTGAATGCATTAGCAGGCAACAGCAGAGCAGGTATAAAACTGGACCTATGCTTAAAAATACAGGGAATTATTTATGCTTCAGGCCTTTATTTTCTCTAGAAATCAAGGTGTGGAATTCACTCACACTATTCATGCTGCCTTTACAAGTATGGGTTCCCAATCCACAGCAGAATAGGGAAAGCATATCCCAGAGATCCTTGGTCTATCCTGTTCACAACACAAGTGGCTGATTTTATTTTCTATTACATGTTTATATTCAAATCTGCTGTACTTTTTGAATACTTGATATGGAATGAATGAGCATTTATACTAAAAGAGAAAACAACATGAGCAACAACTAAAAGTCCATTTAAAAATAAGTTTCATACATTATTATTCCTAAACTGCCTGCTAACTTTTTGTTTAGTTACACAGCAAGTGAGCAATGTACATAACCATATGAAACTGAAGAGTCTGAAATCCAGCTCTCAGCTCCCAAAAGAGCATTAACAATGGCAGAGTGGCAAATGTTCAGCAACAGTAGGACACCAGCCCAGGTCCTTAAACACAGCAAGATGATAAAACCTGTCCAGGGAGAGGATTCCTGGCTTTGGAGCAACAGCCACTCGACTGCAGTCTTGGGCTGAACTGCAAAGAAAATGAAGGCATTTCAGATGCCATTGTGTTCTCTGTGAAGTTTGAACAGCTTCCTACTCATTGCAATGCCTGCTTCCCGCTTCTTGTTTAACATTTTCACCTCTCTCCATGGATAGAACACAGAATGAGATACCCAGTCATGCCTTTTGCACTGCAAACCTTTCATGCTTGTGCCTTCTACTTACTTGCAAGGACAGGATCAAGTTCAAATGCACCTTATTGCAGTGTTTAAATAGGATGTCACATTCTCAGACTAGTTTTGGAAACAGTCACTCACAAATGTAATTTTTGATTCAAATGAAACTTAATGCAGGTTTTGTTCTTTACTTCACTGTGACAGACATAGTACAAGAGTCTTGTCTCAAGATCTGCTTTGTTACATCTGGTATTTCTGAAGAAAAGGAAAAAACAACCCACCAAACCCCACAAACAACCAGAACCTGTCATCCTAAAAATCCCTGTTCTATTATTGGGTTTTTTGTGTGCAAGAATGCGGGAAAGAAAGGGGAGTTTTTCAGTAAACTTTATTTTGGGGCTTTTTTATGACAAGAACAGCCAGCTTTATTTTTGTAATTCCAATCCATCCAGTTACCTTTTAAACTGGGCTGTATTAAGAGAGAAACTTTTTAAACCACCCTGCCATGCACATAATGTCATGCCTCAATATTACTCTCTACTCATCAGGATGGCAAGTTTCAGGTGTTCTGCTACTCGAAGTCAGAAGCAGTTTCACCAAAGCTGCGTTCACCAATAGCAGAGTGTGAATGAATTCACCAATATAACACCTCCTGCCACCCTAATTAAGCTCTGCTTGCAGGTCAGTACAAGAAAAGTAAGAAGTTTCATTTGGCCTGGACCATTTTCAGCACTAAACAACTTTAAAACAAACAGAGCATGAAGATGCCCATACAGCAGCTCAAATAGGCAGCTGATCTGGGGTTTTGCTTATTATTAGCTTTCTTTTTACTCACCTCACACAAGCTTGAGGCCTCAGTTCCCTGGATTCAGCAATGTTAACCGGACTTGTCTGGTTTAAAGGAAAACCTTGTTTGCTGCTGTTCCCAAGAGCTGTCCCTTGATGTGCTGAGCCACACAGAGGATCCAAACGACTCATGGTTGGTTTTTACTCAGCACTGTCCACAGGCTGTTGGGACCAGAAGGAAGCTATCCCCAGTTTCCATGGAATATTCTTCTTCTTCCAACAGCACAATCCACAACCCAACACTGGCACTCAGAATGGCTACTTAAAACACCCTGAGCAGGGGCAGCCTCTTCCTGGTCCTTTGAAGAGCTGGCACACACCTGTGAGGTTTACACAGCTGGTTTTGTTAGTTGGGCAAAAGGAGGATTCAGTGGCTCACTGTAGTTACTTCTGCACACCCTTTACAAGCAAAGGGTTACAGGCAAGCGACTGTTGCCTGTCAAAGGCTGCAGCTGCTGATCTTTATGACAACTTAGTTAATATGTGCTCTTGATGAGAAAAGGGTCTGGCAAGAAAAGAACTTTGTTTAGGGAGTTTTGAGGAACTGCTGTTTAAGTCACTGCCAATAAAGGATTGTCCTTATGACAGTCTCCAAGAGCCAGTCTTCCATCAGTTTTCAACAAATGAATCCTTTTAGGAGAAAAGACAAAGAAACCTTCTGCACACTGAAAAGTCACATGAACCCTCAAGCAAGACTTGAAATTATCAGAGCTTCCCGATGGAGAAGGGTGGCAAGCAGAAATGCAGAAAGACAAAGCTCTGCCCACACAGCCTTATTTGTCCTTTAAAGCTGATACTTCCACTTAAGAGCTACCCAAGAAACCACTTCAATTTGGAGATTGTTCTCAGCTGCTTCAACCCAGCTGTACCACAATTACTGGAGATCAGCATATTGCTGCAAATGTTTTGACAGTGGGCAAAACTGTCACCAAAGGACCAAGGCATTTATACAACACGCTGGATAATGCAGTTATTACTAGCTTTGAAAAAAAGAGCAAAATACAGAAAACTGAAAACAGGATATAATCACTAGGTCACTGTAAAGTGTCAGGATTCAAATCCAAAGGCATGGACAAATATTAATTTCTGAATCCAAACTAAACTCCAGGTGGAAAACTCAAAAAACAGCATCATTTCTTTCATGCCTCGATTTAGTTCAGATCCCTACAAAGGCTGCCAGAAACTAAATCCTTTGGCTTCCCTTAACACCTTGGGGAGTATTAGGTGCCAAAGCATCTGTGGAAAGATGGATCTCATTTGAAAAGGCCAGAGAAGTAATTGTCTCTGGGTTCAGCTCACAAATGCCCCTGTGTCTCAGATCCTTTCTTCCCTTGTTCCACTTGTCCCCACAGACATCTGGAAATGAAGGCAATCCTGCAAGCGCGGTCCTAACCCTTGTACCTCAAAAACACCACTTCAAGGCTTCTACCAGCTTTCCTCTCTGGTGTGTTCTGGGTTTGTCTGCTCTCCCAACAACCCAGCTTTAAACCTCAGGATACACCATCCACTGCCATCAACAAAATCTCTTAAAGAACACAAGTAAAGTCCCACAAAAAATCAAAAAGGGTCAGTGCAAAGGGCTCTGTCTCTTAGAATTCTCTCCTTTGCCAAAGCCCACAAATGAAAACCAGTCTCTCCCCTCACATTTCCACTGCCACTCCAGTAAAAATCCCTTCGTAGAGCAGCAGATATCCATTTAAGGATAGTACGTGTTTCAGGGATGTTTTCAGGCCCCACAACTAAAAAGACCCCGGAGAGCCACAACAGGGAAGAGGGAACAGCTCCTGACCTGAAACAGGGTTGAAGAGAGACAGTGGGACTCTGAAAGAGGAGCTGGAAAGATGTGCAAAAAGGAGAGTAAGAAATTGAAGTCCACTTTCAACCAAAGTGAGTGTTTTGCTTATTATTTCAGTGCCCTGCTAGCAGAGATGAAAGCAGCAGAGGACAGAGATCTAAATAACCCTAAAATTACTTGGCATTTAAGCTAATATTTCCTCTTTACCACTAATCCACTAATCTTTTGCTGCCTGGATCCCAGGTTGATTGGCATGCTAAAAATACATAGGTAGAAGGCACGTAATTGCTGCTCTAATTTTTACATAAGCATGAGCTGTCACCAACGCAAGAACTACTTGAAAGGCAAGGCTTTTAGAGCCACCTCAAACAGACACCAGAGCCCTCCTGGTCGTTGCACACAACTCCTGTTATATCTGCACGACATATGTTATAGTATTTTATACTTTCCTTTGGCATAAAGCAGAATTTCACGGAGTTAAATAAAGTGCTTCACCTAATGAGGCAAGCCATGCCATGCTGTTTTGGGGCCTTGGTAGCTGTCGCAACATTACACATTAGAAATGGAGTATTTCATACTGAGCAGATCAAGACTGGATTAGGCATGGACCACAGCTGAACGCACTTTAGTAACTATGGTCTCTGGGAGCGTACAAAGGTCTAATAAATGCGAGGAAGTACATGCAAAAGGAGTGAGAACTAACAAAATGTATGGCTGTAGCAACACAACTGAAAATGATGCTGTCTTGGTGTGACAATGTGGGACAGCTAAATCTGAGCCTTCTGTTACAGAAAAACAAGAGCATGATCATTTTGCATTGAAAAGGTTGTTATTCCTTTGAATCAAGACAGAAGAGAGTAGTTTTTGGTGCTTAAGGATGCGTTTCGATAGTCCCCACTCACCATTCCCTATAAAACATAAGCCTGCTAACCAAAGACCATTATTCCGTGTAAGAGAGCGCACATGTAATGTATTCACAGCCACACACATGTGCACGCTCCCTCTCTCCCAAAGAGAGGGGACTGGCAGGAACACACTGCTACAGCTTCAAAAGCTGCCCCCTGCACCTGGGGCTCTTCCACAAAATGGCCCAAGCAACAAGAGAGACAGTCCTCAAACCTGGACACCAGCTGGCTCATAATTCCTCACAGTACTGCAGTGGCATCAGGAGTTCCTGCATTGCTCCCGTGGGATTAAAATTCCCATCTCAAATCAGACAGGATACACACATGTCAGATTAAAGAGATGCAGGCATTTGCATATCTCTTCAGAGTCTGACAGGTTTGTGGTGATCTATTCTGCAACCTGCAAATACACCAAGAGCATCCCTGATGGATACCTTCTCAATGCAAAGGCTAACAGGTCTGTGTGCATTGTATTAAATATTTACATTAAGGAAGCCATTTTTATTTTTTTTAAATACTTAAATAGGAAGCACACACAAGAGGAAAGACCCAAAGTATACATATCTGTGACAACAGATCTCAGGAGTTATACAGCTGTTAGCAATAGGCTAAGCAGAGGCTAGCTGAGCACAAGTATTACTGGATATTTGCAAAAATAAAGTGGGTAGTTTTACTATCAGGCTGAAAAAATACTTTCTTGTTAAGGACTCTGTAAAATGATTCACTAGTATTAGATTACCACAGTCTATAATGAATATTTCAAGGGCTTCATGTGTACACAGCCAATCAGTCCAACGGGGCTGGTCTCCAAGTTTTCACAAGAACAGGCGGTGCATGTGCGGAACAGAATTCCCCTTTGAAATCAAAAAGACTATATATGTATGTGAGATTAAAGGAATCTGAGCACTCACATACATCCTACAGCTGCAAATTCAAGGATCATGAAACAATTACAAAACACTCAAACTTCTAGCTAAACTTATTTATGAGCCAAAACAACAAAGCTTCCAACACACACTTCTTCTGCCTCTGAAAAAGGCTACTTGCTAAAGTAGGACTTCACCCCAGGCTTTGAATTCAGCAAGGTTTATTCTCTGTTTATACTGATATGACAGCCTGAATGTGACTTATTTTAATACAGAAATATGAAACTTCAACCTGAATCTGTATTTTGTAGCATCAGAGTATCAATTTATAAACAGCCTGAGGAACTGTCTGTTCTGGTGATGTTTCTGCTTAACCCCTTCCTAAATTATTGCCTCCCTAAAGAAACATTCTTTTGCCACATGTCCCAGAGATCTAAACTATTTGGTGTGTTTATCCCTGAATCTCCCTCATCCTTCCTGCTTCCTTGCTTTCTCTGGTGCTTTCCAACAAAGCTGGTTTAGGCTGCAGGTTAGCACTGAGCCCTGTTTCATTCAGGTCAGGAACACTTTGATTTTACAGTGAGGGTGGAAGCGTAACAATCCTGCAACTGCACTAACCCCTGTCGCCTTCCCACCTCTCCAATGCTTTCTCCATGCCTAAAGAGACACTGGATTTTGATGCAGCCAACAGGGGTAGATCTTGAGCAGGTGAGTTAATGGCAGCAAAACCTGAGCCCCACACGGGTACAGCTCCTTCTCCAGGTCAGGTCAAAGTGCAGTTGCCCTACCCAAATGATAACAGACTCACATGACTCTGCAACAGTCATCCAGATGGACTCTCTGACAGGGGTTTGAACTTTCTTAGACAAACAACAACAGTTCAGTAAGGAAGCTACAGTTAGTGCATTCCAAACAAAAAGTAACACAGAGCTTTGCAAAGGTTCTCAACAGAAAACAAAACTCCAGATCACTAACTTGGAAATT
The DNA here is from genome assembly GCA_013400975.1 of Atrichornis clamosus. NCBI lineage: Eukaryota > Metazoa > Chordata > Aves > Passeriformes > Menuridae > Atrichornis > Atrichornis clamosus. Next base: position 89,041 of record WBMZ01015656.1, read on the forward strand.
GCTGCACCTCGAGACATTTCAAGTCCAAGCTGCCCCTTTCTTCAAATCCCTGGTCAATGAAAGCTGGGCACACAGAAAACTTGAAACCACACACGGTCTTTAGTACAGAGAAAGGACCAGTTCCAATTTACTGTGAGGGTGGGGGGCCACTGGAACAGGTTGCCCGGAGAAGTTCTGGATGGCCCATCCCTGAAAGAGTTCAAGACCAGGTTGGACGGAGCTCTGAGCAATCCGTTCTAGTGACAGATGTCCCTGCCCATGGCAGGAGGTTGGAACTAGATGATCTTTAAGGTCCCTTCCAAACCATTCTGTCATTCTATGAATTTTCCTGAAGAGCCCTTCTACTTGAAGACAAATAATTCCCTGACAGGAAGAACATCCCTGCACTTCTCACAGGATGCCCTGAGTTGGAAGAGGCAGAAAGCAAGAAACTGAAACCCAAACAAGAAGGGGAGCCCTGAAGATAATGATTAATCAGGAGAGTGTGGGTAAGCAAGTAGGACCTCAGACTCCAGCACTGGCCATCACAGGGAGCATGAAATCCCTTCCACATTTGTCAGGGACACAGGATCTGTTCAAACAGATTTGCAGAGTCTTGCCATCCTCTCCTGAAACCTGGTTTGTCATCACCAAGGTAGGAGTGAACTCGTTCCAGCATCCCTTTAGCTGCCATCTGCGCTCCCACAGGGAGGGGGCTCAAACTTGTCAAATGCCTTGAATTAAAAAAAAACACCTCTTGCCTTAGAAATGGCAAGAGGTGGCAATTTCAGGATAACAGCCTGAAACCACTGGCCATCAGCAGAGCACACTGCCTACGATTAAGCAAGAAAAATAGGTCCCCAGAATCCAAACATAACAACTGCATTGGGGAAAGCAATTTTTGAATACCCAGAGACTAAGAGAAAGACTCTGAAATTCAAAGTGGTAACTTGTTTAGGAAAAAATACCAGTCTTTAAGGACAGAAGATAAAGGGGGTTTTGGGTTACAGCAAATATAGTTTCCGTTACAGGCCCTCCCTCTTTTAAACAGCCCAGCCCTCCGCGTCTGCTCTGCCCACCTGCGGCACAGGCACAGCTCTCACACAGGCCAGGACTCTCTCAGTCAGGACTGGCAAAATAATAATAATAATTATCACCATTATCATCATCACTACCAGAGTTGAAGAGGTTCATACACAATTTCCAACCATTTCAGTGACTATTCAAGGATGTTCATTGGAGGCTCCTTTGAAAGCCCATCCAGTTCTGTTGGTACCCAGCTGGATGGCAGATTTTAAAAAAATTAATGGTCTTCTTGTTTGGTTGGGGTTTTTTTAACCTCTTCCTCCTGCTTAAGAGTATGCCGTAAACAATTTCACCTCCCTCTAGGAAAATGGTGTTTCAGAAGGCACTGCTGGTATCTAATACTCTTCTGCCTAATGAATAATCTCACACCCATTAAATGTTTCGGGCCATCAGACACCACTGGAGGAGACCATCTGATGTATCAGTAAGAACAAGGCAAGGCTGGGCCTTTGGTCCCTTCTTCTCCACCGAGGCCTGAAGGATTTGTCTAGTGATGAAAGCAACCAGAAGCCAGCTCTGTTCCTGTGTCTCAGTTCACTCATCTCAGACAGGTTTGCTGCTGAAGACTTTTCCCTAAGAAGGAGGATTTCTTATGTTGTGTAGCTTATAATTAACTGGGGCACCTTAAACCAGAAGGTCTGCTTGCTCTTTCCTTGGAAGCTAAATGAGCTTCCAAAAGAACAAAAACATGCTTAGCATGTGGCAGGGATATGGTTCAAAAGTTCATTTGGGCTTAGATTTGGACTAGAAAACAGTTTTGACATGTAATTTTAGGCAGACTCATATTTAGCAGCGGTTTTACAGGCCTAGAAGGCATTCAGAGCACGGCTGTGCACACAAGCCCATTTCAGGTTGCTACCCAGTGAACTGTCATCGCTGCAGTCAGAGAAGGGATGACTAATGCTGAGCACATACACAAACAGACAGACCCCTAACAGAGTCACAGAGGATGCTGAAGAATTTCAGGTGTAGAATCATCCAAAATATGTGCCTGTAAAAGCAGGGGATCAGGATTGAGTTGATCAGACCAACCATGTCAGAAAGGACCTCTGGCGGTCATCTGGTCCATGGGCCTGTTCAAAGCAGGGTTGACTGCAAAGCCAAATCATGGTGCTCAGGAGCAAGACAAAAATAATTCTTGAGATGAAGAAGTGCAAAGACAATTCAACAGCTGTAAAGAGGAGAGAGCAAAGTAAGACATCAATACTGAGTATCTTTGAAGCAGTGTAAGCCAGGTTCTCTCTGATTTGATGCTTTCAGTGCTAACCAGGAGGCACTTGTGAACTTGCAAGGTAAATACCAGGCAGGAAAACAGAGTCTGTGAGGCATTTGAGCTATGAATTATCCTTTGCCAAGCCTCTGGTCTTCTCTTCAAAATCTTTCCACCTCCCAGTCTTCATGTTGTTTAGTATTAGCACATCTATTATGGTATAACACAACAATAGCAGCAACATCATCTTATGGCTGGAGACCACACACACTGAATTCAAAATGTCATTGTCTGCCGCCTTGCCTCTCCAGGAGAGAAAAGCCCAGCACATTCAGAGGCACCATTTGTACCTCCTGGTGCATATTACAGATGCACCTTCCCCTGGCTTTTGTATCTATGGTCACACACAGCAAATCCTGCTGATTTCTCACTGTGAAGCCACTTCTTTTGGCAGTTGGTTGCTTTCACAACAAGGCCCAAGAAAAATACTCTGCACAGTTTCAGTGCCTTTCCTAGCACAGCTGCATCCCAAGCAGGACTTAAGCTAATCCCTCCCAAACAGCCCTGTTGCTCTTGTCTTGCCACAGAGCAGGCTGCTGCAGCCCTCCTGACATTGGTTTAATGCTGATTAGTCCCGACACAATTCTGGTGCAGGCTTCCTGCCAGGCGAGGGAATGAACAAAATTGGTTTGTGCACAGACCAGACGACAGCTGCAGTCACTCCAGCTCAAATCTGTTGAATAAGGACCCTTTTCTTGTTTACCAAGATGAGGCTAAATTAGCCCAGCATGAGACAGAAGGACAGAGCAAATCCTAAAAGCCAACGATGCCAACCTGGTTCTGAAGGTGTGAGATGGAACTTGATCAGGTGCCATCACTTGGGCTCAAAGAAGCCACAGGGCTTTGTGTTGTAGGCTTTGTGTGCATCCCCCCCACCCAGTGAAGAGCTGGAGTTTTACAAATAAAGTATTTTGTGGGGACAGATTACAAGCAGAATGCCCCCAGATTTTTTTTCAGAGCCAGAGACACAGTCAGTGCACTCTACTTGGAGCACATTTTTCTCCATCTCTTTTTCCTCCAGCCCTAGGGGAAAAGCCTCCAGCCATCATAAGCCCCCATCCCCACACTTTTTAAAATGCATAGGGATATCCTGTTAGGAAGGTTTCCTGCTCAGGAGTGATCTATTGATTTGATCTGGAGTTGTCACCTCTGTTTGCAGAACTACACACAGATCTCTTGACATGAATTACAGAATCCACTATCTTCCCAGAGGCAGCACATGCACAGAGGCAAAAGCTGCACGTGAACTGTTTGCACAGACTTATTATCAGCAAGCCTGGTATTACTCAGGCTTTTACAAAATGGATTTAATGGAAAAGTAACACTGCTGAGCTCTCTGGTCATTGAAAAGTCTTTAAACCCATATCCAAAAGTGGATACAGCACCGTAGGATTTTCCTTCTATATATAAGAAAAGCCTGGCTTTTGGCACTTGCAGGGTTGGCTGCTCACTGATTGGGGGTTTATGGATTTGTTAAGTAACTCCTCCTTTGGCCTGGGCACCTCAGCTCTGCAGGATGCTCCCTCCCATCACATTTTCTCCCTCAGCCATCAGAAACAAGGATCCTGCCAATGTCAGCTACCGCTCAGGCACCACTTTCCCTGGTTTCCAGTCCCCGCATGGCCTGATCCAGCAAGCAAGCAAGCTTCAAGTGTTTTACAAGCATAGCATCCTCACAAAATGCAGCTACAGCTCTGTGCTGGTTTTGGCTGGGGTAGAGTTAACTTTTTTCACAGTGCCAAGCTAAGGCTTGGATTTGACTTCCCAAGTCACTGTTATTCGTGATGGAGCCCTGCTGTCCTGGGGATGGCTGAACACCTGCCTGCCCATGGGAAGCAGTGAATGAATTACCTTTTTTTTGGCTTTGCTTGCACATGCTGGTTTTAGTTTACCCATTAAACTGCCTATCTCAAGCCATATTTTCTCATTTCTACTCTTCCAATTTTCTCCCCCATCCCACCGGGGGGAGAGTGAGTGAGCAGCTGTGTGGAGCTGAGTTGCTGGCTGGGGTTAAGCCATGGCAAACTTCTTTCTAAGGGAATAGCGAGGGTCTGCTCCAAGACGGCATAAGAGGTAGAACATTTGCCCTCAGGGATGAAAAATGTGTTCAATTTTTCGCTTGCTGGAATGAGGAGAGACTGCTTCAAAATTTCTCTCTCCCGCTTCCCAAAAGAGGTGATACCAACCAAAAATGGCTCGCTGCACAAAAAAAGAAATGCACCATCAATGCATTGAAAGAAGGCATGCAAGAAGGATGTCAACCATTACCCAGTGGTCTGTATTTTCAGTCAGTCCATGAACCTGGGGGGTCTGCTCCCTGCCCAGTTTCCCATGCACAGGGATCCTCCTAACCAGCCCTTAAATAACAGAAGGCTCTGTGTAGTATCTCTCAAGTGATATGTCTAGCTATCAAAAGAGATCTCAACAACAACAGGCATCTAAAGAAAGATATTCCTTATTTTAGGTTTACTTCATATGTCACCTACAATGCTCCAAAAGAGTAATATGCCATCTTTTATTAAACAAACAAACAAACAAAAAACTGAAAGTGGTGTAGACCAAAGGAACTTTGCATTTAAAGGCATTTGGGGAACTCTGTGCAGAAGGACCTGGCCGTGCAGAAAACAGCCTCAGGTCACAGTCTAAACACCTTTTCCTTATCAGCAGGTCAATAGACAGCTTTTATACAGAGGTGAAAGCAAAAGCCAGTCTTACTGATGATGCTGAAAAGAAAAAAAAGAAACTTTCTTAAAAGACAAAAATGGACACAGAAAGGGAGGGAAGGTACAAAGTGAACTTTTATGTGTCTATATATTGACAAGACAGAAGTGTTACTAATTTTAAATTCAGAATTTATTCATGCAGTTAACAGTCTTTCTGAAGTTCCCCATTTTATCTACAAGACTTGCTGCGTCTACATAAATATAACCATATCAAAGACTGAAGAAGATTTTAAGCATCTCAAAATGAGCACCAATAAACCACCAGTTTCTGGAACAGTAGTTTCACTTCCCTGAAAGTAGCAGACAGGGCAGAAAGGTCTCTTAGCAGTCAGCAACTGTCAATAAACAGTTCAGAAAATTTACCATGGCAGAGTTATTTACTGCACCAGTGCTGGGAAGTCACTTCTGCTAAAACATTATTACAGATGAAGCTTAGCAGAAGTCTCAGATCCAGGAGTGCAGGACAAGGAGTGCATTCATCGTTCCATCACCCCTCAGAGAACAGGCACTTCAGTTTGTGGTAATCCCTCTGCTACACTGTTCCCTGTGACCAAGCTGCACAAGTTACCTTTAAATGGACTGTCACCTCAAGTGACGGACTAAAGTCACTGCTGGTCTTGAGCGAAACCTCATAGCACACAAGGTGCGTTGATCACTGTTACACCTCACAGAGACTTGTAAGATTTGATATGGAAAACTCCAGTGATCTGCTATCAGCCCTCTAGGACATAAAGCATAGCCAGGTACCAGAGCAGCACACGGCCGGCTGGGACCTGGGGAGAGGGGGGGTTAGAGGGATACAAGGATCTCCAAAGCAGGGAGGTACAGTCAGCTGCTTGGCTAGCAGAAGGTGTCCAACAGAGCACAGCTCTAGTTTTCCTTTCATCCCTGTTCATCTGTTTTTCTCAACTTTGCAACTGTATTATCTGCATTTCAATCTTGTGATTTATTGAATAAAATACATTTAAAACAAAGTATCTTTAATGTTGACCCCAAGCTGCTTCCCAACAGTAAAAGTTTCAGGCCAAGTGCTGGACACAAGATACTGTCCTTCTTCAGGGTGGCCATCCCAGGAATGACGGCACCAGAGCACCATGACTATATCAAACCCTCTATCCTCTGGGTATTCTGGAGAAAACAGCACAGCCCTGTGCATGGCAGGACACAGCCAGGCTGGCTCCCTGGCCAGCAGCAGGACAGGCAGTGAGAGAACGCCAGCCCTGGTGCCAAGTAATAACACAGGCCAGAGCCAAGCTGCTGACTCAAAGGGCAGAGTCCACAACCAAAAGCAATTACTGTATCACAAAGCCTGATAGACATACAGAGGTATGTTCTTACAGTCTGTTGCTTTGCTGCTTTCCCTCCCAATACCCCAACAGCTTGTTGCTATTCCTAACCTCACTGGCCCCAGGTATTCCTGACATTTTACCACTGATACACAAGCATGGATTGCTCCAGTAGGAACCATATGATGTGATACAGCTTGAAATTATTCGGAACAGCAAGCAGAGCCCCAAGTCCCAATTTGTAGTCCTGCTGCTTTTCCTTCAGTCCGTCCTGAACACCTCTGTTACAACTCCATATTTCCTTACTTGCACAAGACCTGAGTCACAAACAGTATTATAAGAGAGCAGGAAAAGTTTGCATTATGTGATTGTGATCAGATTTTCTTCACTCCTTGCTTGCAGTGACCTTCCACCCATTACAATAACCTAAAAAGCAAGGCAAACTCAGGCACCCAGAGAGAGGCTGGAATAAACATTGTTCTGTTTTAATGTGTCCTCAACAGTTATGTATATAGATGTCTAATTACCCTGGGTTTTTTTGCAAGACAAAAGCTGACTTTGGCCTGTGCTCATGCCACAGGGCTTGGGGATGTTTTCACAGGGGCAAAGCTTTCGAACAGAAAGTCAGACTGGGGAGACCACTCTGCTGAAGCCCAAAGGTGGGAATGAGAGAGGGAGGAAGATGCCACCAGCAGTGCTGTGTGTGCTTTCTCCCAGGAGATGCGGCACAAAGGAAACCCCACTAAATGCCCCAGCTGCGAGGAAATGCTTGTGCTCATTCTCAGATGGCAAAAATCAATCATGCACAAGGCAAACCCACAAGAGACCTGGGCTCCATTTGTTCCAGCACTCAAGGAACTGATGGTTGTTGGCTTTAAATATGTATTATTTCCACACAATAGCAGTTAACATATCACTTATTACTCCCACCATCTGATAGGAATGCGTACATTGATGCTGGGTTGTAGTTCCCATGCAAGTTGCCTACCAATAACACAGGAACTGTCTCTTAGAACTGCACACAAAGAGCACTTTGCAATTTAACTGATAGAGGGAGAAAATATAAATCCTCTTGCAAGCAAAACAAAAACCTGTTTCCAGGAAGTGTGTCTCCATCATCTTCTAAGCTACTGTTTTCCAACAGTACTAGCCACTAATCCTCAGAAAGATGCATTGCTACTTAAAGAGAAGATAACTATACTGAAAATGAAAGAATAAGTTAGAAATTATAAACTTGCAATAATGACAGCAACTGCTGCTAGTAGATTTTCTCTGCCCTTCTGACTCCTATGCAGCAGGTTTCTGTTCCAGTGTAACCATAGGAACAGCAGTGAAGAGTCTCATTTAAAAGCCTTCACTTCAGCTGGTAGGTTAAGTTATGAGACTGAAGTGGGCTTGCATATTAAAAACATTCAAATGGTTCTAAAAAAAGCTCAGTTTCTATTGCAGGAGACAGACATCTGTGTTGTAAACAGACGCAGTGCCCCACCAATAAAAAGAACAAACCAACACTACTGATGGAGGTTACTAAAAATTGGGCTCAATAAACAGGTAAAGAATACAAATCATGAATTGTTTAACACAATAAGCCCGACACCATATGTTTCCTGTAGCTGTTTTGTTTAACAGACCATAGCAAGACAACTGGATGAACAATGATAGTCCTCAGCAATATGACAACTTCACTGCAACATTCACCCAAACACATGAATTTAATATTCTAAATTTTACTTAATCTTTCAAAGTAAAAAAATGACACAGTTCTGGCACATCATCTTTCCTGCAGGAAATATGAAAAAACAGAGCTATCTTGAGAGAAAGTCACAGGAACCAAGCTAAGCAAATGCATGGCCCAAGTAGATAGGGATGTTAAAGGGAACAATCAGGAGTAAGTGAAATAAATAAATAAACAAATAAATAATAAAAAAGGTCTACCTAGGTGCCTGGTATCTATGCACTCACACATTTCTCCTAAAGAACTTAAGATAGCCACTACCCTAAAGTATCTGTTACTTTTCACATAGTAGCAGCAAAACTCATCTGAAAACAGAGTTGGAGACACTTTCAATTATTCAGCAACAGCTGTTTAAAACACTGTATTACGATAAACAACTGAACAAAAAACCAGATGGGAACATGTTCATGTTGTGCTCACTACAGAGAGGCCTGTACATTATGGGAAATCATAATGTCCATTTTTTATAGATTTGTGAGTATGGTAACTTTTAAGTGGTTATGTCCATGATCTAAAGAAAACGTAAATAATCTTTTGGTACTTATCTGTATAATTTGCTGCCTTAATTCAGAAAGACTATCAACATTTTTCAAGCAGTTACAAAAATTACAGGATCTCTGCAAGACCACATCAGAGATGAAGCAGAATATAAAATGTACAGAGATGGTTACTGAAGCTTCATTTCAGGGAACAGGATTTGCTGTCCTTAAAGTGGCTGCAATCTTCTGCTTAATTTCTCATCCATGCTCCTGCTCCACAGGCTCTGGCTGGGAAGAAGCAGGAAGAGACACTGTTCTCAGAGCTGCCTTAGCTTTTCAAGTATGTACTAATGATCAGACACATCTATATTCTTATTCTTACAACTTTAAACATTACCATTTCACCGGCCCATTTACAATTTTCTGCCTATTGCCTTACTGCTCAAACCCACTCTTCAGTCTGTCTTGCACACATTCACTTTTAACTAATGCTGAGACTTTGTCCCCACAGGCCACTCTCTGCTTTGCCTGTAGCAATCAAATTTTCAGGAGTGCTTGGGACCCCATGGGTACCTGCAAAAGTACAGCTGATGTGGTAAATAACGTGGAAAAACCCCTGTACTTTTATGTCCTCTTGTATAATATTGGTCATCTCTAATCAGAGCTTCAGAATTACGATCTTTGTAGCATTAGAGAAACCAAATGTAACAGAGGCTCATGTCGCTTGGAGCTCCTCACATGTAACCCAGAGCCAGCAGCCTTTACTGGCTGGACTGTTGTCAGGAGATTGCAGGTGTTCTACCAAGAAGGTTGGTACTGCCTATAAATAGCTACCACAAGCTGTGCTTGTAGATGATTTTGGCTTTATTTTACGAGATAAATCAAAGTTTTCTATTTCCTGTGTCCTTGTTCCAAGCACCTGTGCAACTGAGTCAATTCACCATGTCACAAGTGCCACAAAAAGATCTCGGACGTCTCTGTTCCAGGTTTTCATGTTTCTTTTGATTAGTAAGTCTCATTACTATTGCAAAGCCCTGTCCCTGCTTTATTTACAGACGGAAAATTATGCTCTGTTCAGGCCCACAGATAAAATTTTCATGTTGAACATCTGCAAGTTAATTATGATATAAAAGCCTCCACAAGCTCCAGTGGGTTGCATGGTAGGCTGGGATGCCTCGGAGGTGGTTTCAGCCTCTTCTCTTTGTAAGACACCTGGAGGATGGGCAGGATATGATGAAAAGGAAGCAAGCAACACCAGCTTTAAATAGTTCAGAGAAAACAATCTCTGGTTTCACAGGCAAAAGAAGTTTTAAATTTCTGAAGAGTGGAAATTTTTATTTAAAGGAGAAAGGATTTCAATGTGCACTGACTCAAAAAAATGAAAACAAAAGACAGACATTCTCTCTAGAACCTGAGGCCTCAAGCTTGCAAAAGAAAACTGCTAGGAGACAGAAGCAAGGAAGGTAAGAATAGAATACATGAAAACCCATCCAAAATCTGGGATGATGAAAAATATTTAATAACCTCTTTTTGAAAGAAGGTTCCCACATCTACCTTACCAAAAGGTGGCTCACAAACGGGTAATTGAGGGTTTTTCCAAATGTGTAGCCAGTGACTCCCTCATAGAAGGATACTGCTCATCTCTCCCCTCCCTCCCACTCTCTCACACACACTACTGAAAGGCACTCCAATAATATGCTGCTATTAGACATGACTGCTTTTAGAATTTATACCAAGACAACGACCACAGTGAGAGAAACCTGCACCTGAAAAGCCCGAGGCTTCTTCACTGTTTGGAACAGTCAACCCTGTGATGGGTACCTGCTAGGGATATTTTATTATTTTTTTAAAATGTATCCATTATTTTAGAATAAAGGATCAAATGAGGAGAACTACCAGTTTTACAGAACCACTGAACCACAACTGCTGAAACCAAGGACAAAAGGCTCTCTTAGGGATGTCTGAAGTGCCTGAGTTCTCCGTATGGATCACCCAGCTGCAAATGGGGTGCTCCAAAGCATTGCCAAGACAATCACTACTCACAGGCCTTCATTAAGGATTATGCAGTACTTTAAAAAATGCCATGCCATTGATAACACTTTAGTAAAGGAAAAACACCATGCCTGGCTAAGCCACAAATCTTGTAAAATGGCCACAGACAAGACCTGAAAGGTGACTGTAACTCCACAGTTCCCTGGCAACACCGCTCATGTGACTGGGATGAGCTCAACATTGTCAGGTGAAATACCTGGCCTGATCCTCAGCTGAATGAAACACGGGGACAAATCCTGGAAGTATGGACAGGGACTTCAATCTCTTGTTGAACCACTACAGAATTAAGGTTCCTCTTGTGCTCTGCATTTCCTTAGGTCACAGAGATTTATGAGCCCCATTAAGGAAAAGGTGACGAACAATTGCTTTTTACTTCCTGGGGCAAACTGTTTTATAGATATAAACCTAGTGACTTAAATCCATGCAGATTCCTGTAGCTGGCACTGCTGATGTCACGCTTTACCTTCTGATGCTTCCTCCCTACTATTCCAAAGAGGAAGGGCAGGGGAAATCCTGTTCACATGCATATTTCAGGATGATCTTTGCCTGCTTGAACTCACACTTTAAACACCAAGTTCTAACATTTTAATGCAGTGGCTCAACCGTGTTTGTTGTAATTAAAGTTTAACAAGTTTTTAAAGCAAGATTTTAAGTTCTACATCAATATTTCACAACATGCTGCATTACCTTGTGCCTACCAAATACTTCACACAACCTGCAAAAGCCTTTTGTTCAGCCAGATACAAAGCAACGCAGTGCCTTGTCTCCTGCCCGAGAATGCACTCCTTCACACAGTCCCATAGAGCCACTACTGGCCTTGCAATACAACCAAAAGGTTTGTCCTGATGCAGTGGTAGGGCCTTGGAAGATGAACTACAGGGTGACACTGATAAGATGCATCAACTTACACTTTATACCATAAGGATATTTAGTCTTCTCATCAGTGATGACTGGGCCAGGAGCTGCTACTCAGAAATCATACAGAGCATCCAGTCCTAGCCATGCTATGTGCTCACAGAACTTCCAAAGAGATTTCCCACCCACCTTCTTTTCTTCCACAGGAGACTTGCTGTAGGCAACCATCACAGACAGTGGGGCCTTACACTTTCCTGAAACAAACTACTTCATATCCCCTTTGTGAGGAGAGTTTTAGCAAGAGGACTTTCCGCTTCCTCGATCCCACAGACAGCGTGCACCAATTCTGATGAGAAGGCAGTGTTTTAGCATCACTACTCCTCTTGAGGGGCAGCTCAGGAATACTGCCTAGAAAGGAGCAGGGAAGGGCAGGGAAGAGCATGCAGCCTGGGCACAGGACTCTGGAGGGGAGCCCTCCCAAACCTCTGTCAGCCTGTGCCACTGCTCCTGAGTGCTTGAAGGTGAAGGTCTGCTGAACCCTCAGCCAACCTCAACACAAAGCCACAAATTAAAAGGGACCCAGAGGCTCTCTTTGCTCTTCCTAGAAGGAATCTGGGGACTCTCTGGGAAATTTTCTACAGGCAAGCCCAAACTTGAGGTCTATAAACAACCACACGTATACTTCACTGGAAAACCTGCAGTGAGCAAAAAACCACTGACAAAAATGGTGTTTTGCCATACCGAGCTGCCTCCTGTGAAGGACTGAGACTGGCTGGTGAGAAGTAATAGCTGCATAACAAATGAACTGGATAAAATGAATACATCAAAGAGCAAAGTATTGATGGAAACATTTAGAAATGAAGGAAATCCATATTGATGAATCCATTACTTTATTTCAACCAGTTTTGTGGAGGAGGGCAGTTTTGATTAATGCAATCATTGCACTGAACTTCAATCTGCTTAATATTTTATTTCTTCATATTCTTACCTCTGAAGGACCATGGCTTGTTGAGCATGAGTAACCATGCACTGAGAGGCTGCTGTACCATTTGAGACAGGTTTCCAAAAGGATAGGGTGCACCAACTCCGTTTTCGGGCAATGCACACACTGCTGCTGCAGTTTCTTAGACTACTGAAGAGGTCCAGCATCTTCCTGAGCTGGAGCAGTTTCCTAATATTGTGTAAAAGTGCAGTAAGCATATTCTTCAAAATGCCAAATCTGCCTGCATTGGTACAGTCTTCAGAAAGTCAAACTGGCAGCCTCAAGGAAGCAATCCAAATAACTACAATCTCCTCTCTCTCACTTCCAAAAATATCATCACAAGCTATGTTGTTTCCCTCCCCCTCACAACTTACTAAACCACTTTCCAAAGTAAGGTTAGAAGTTGCAGTAGAGAGGTAATACAGTGATGGGGATAAGTCCCATCCATCAAACAAACTGAACAAAGTTATACAGGCATCACCTGAATTATTTCACAAGCTGGGGATGATCACGAAGAGAAGAACTCTGGCTGCCCAGAAGACAGTATGTAAATCAACCTTTCCAAAGGCTGACCATGAAGATGTGTTCCCTGCAGGGGAGTTCTTTCACAGCGCTGTCCATGAATCACACTCCACATCTGTAGCATATAACAGCTATCAGAAGGAAGGACAGTACACCTGACCAGGACAGGAATTCCCATATAAGATTTAACCACCACCAGTGGCTAATAGAAACCGCTCTGAATCATCTCTGGCATTAGGCTGACCCTTTGGCAATCTAGACAGACATTGGTGCACAACACAGAACAGCATCTGAAGCTCAAGCTGCTTAATAAACATGTGGGATTGCTTGAGTGAGACATCCTAGTTTTTAAATCAGCATTCTAACAAAATTTAACCCAGTAATACAACATATGGCCACAACTAAGAGTAGCTGTCTTACATTAAATTGGTATGTTTCAAAAAGGAAATTACTTTCCTTTGGAAATGTACAAAGGCAAGACAGAAGGCAAAGAGAGTGGTAAGACATTTTTCCTACTATACAGGCTAAGTATTGTGAAGAAAGATGAAGCTCACAGAGCAGACGCCTCTTCTCAAGGGTATCTACTGCCAGAGCAAGTCCTTGGGGGCTTCTTTCACCACACTTGTCCTTGCAAAAGAGGCTCAGAGGACGTGAGATAACCCCCTCCTTTTTGTTCATACTCCAATACAAGAGCCAAAGATCGGAGAATAAGAAAATTTCTTTTGAAAATTGTTTCTGAAGGAAAAAATTTCAGACACCAGTGAATGGATTTAAGATTTTGAAAACTGTCAAAATCTGTTCCATGCTCCCCATAGGATTTTTAGCATGATAGTTTGGCTAAGTCTTTTAGTGCAGTTAAGTGCAGACAGGCCACTCACAATCAAGTCACACATCTCCCTAAAATTTGTCATGAATTTGTCACAACTCCTCTATTCCTGCAGCCAGTGCTTTGTCAGTGCTGCAGTAACCATCACCACCACACTAAAACGGCCAACTCAGTCGTCACCCACTGCTCCAAGAGCAGGACAGCGTTTGCAGCCTGTTTCAGAAGCCACCCATCACTTTGCCGAACTGTGTGGTACCTGCAGTGTAGGAATGAAGATGATGCAGCCCTGAAAACCACTCCCCTTGGCTGATGACATGCTGCCTGCTTGGAAGCTTCAAAGGGAAAGGAAACAAGACTGCTGTCAGCCCTTAGTTGCTTCTAATACCACTGCACGTTGCAGTGAATGTGGATGTAACTGAGCTCGTGCTTCCACAGCACAAACCAAGCTTTCTGGATAATCTTGTGGCAATGACTCCACATCAGAGCCATATGACAAGAAAAATGTAAATGCTGTACCCATTTAAGAAATACTGTGATTTTGTCTGTCAGACGTTTAATGTTACTTCATGCTGTAGTACAAATATATATACACATATATATATATATGAGGTAATCCCTATATGTCATCTATCTCAACAAATTCTCTTAGAAACATTTATTGAAAGCACTTCCATTAATGTCTTTTTACTTCTTACCTCATAGATTTTGAAATATGGATTTTATATTCAGAGCCTTAAGGAAGTTAAGAACATTATCTTGACTTATCATGAGCATAGACACACACGAAAAAGAAAAAAAAAGACTGATTTCTTGTTTCACATTTCCACAACTTTCTGTTAGTGAACTGACAGACAGAGCAAGGTAATGAGATGTCAAAATTTCTCTTGCTAGCATAAGTAAAAAGTTTGGAGAGCTTTAGAAGATCATTCCTGGTGGAACATTAGGACTTGTGGAATAATGAGGCTCTTCAACAAGCATTAGAATTGGTTGTCATCAGCCACAAAAAAACTTCCCCAAAACCCCCACTGTACTTTCTTCACCTGCAAGGCGCTGGCACCAAATGAGGCAGGCTCCTTTACTCAGATCATTGACTGGACACCCCATGAAAAAGATTATTATAGTTCTCTGATCTGGTGCAAAAAAAAGGCACACAAGAAGCCATCAAGTTTCTAAGATTCTTCTTGAAGCTGTAACTGTTGGCCATCGGGTTTATTGTCTCTCATTTAGGATGATCGGAAATATCCACTGAATTCTCATCTAGTCAGCAGAAAAGGGTCACAGAGAGCTGTCAGCCTGCAGCTTTTCTAAGAAACCAGGCTATCTGGGGTTCTTCTGTGATGGAAGATAATAACTTGATCTGCACATGCATCTGTACACAGAGTTCCCCTCTGATCCAGAGAAAGAACAGGCACCACTGCCCTCAGCCCCCCAGGAATTGTGCACCTTTGCTTTGACTTCCAGCAGCCCCAGCTCATCATTTCTGTTTGATAATCTTTTTTTGCTTTATAACCTAGAAAAACTACTGGTTTTGCTTATCTCTTAGACTACAGACGTCTCATGCTCTACAATTTCTGCAATTTAGCTTTTCCAAGCAGTAGCCGGTATTCCAGTTTGTGTGCATTTTAACCTCAAGCTTTGTATCTGGGCTATTTTAATGCAGTGCATCAAATGAAAATGAAACTTAATTTAGAAAAACACTTCTGTTCATTGCCTTCTATTCTTCACACACACACACACCCAACACTATTCAATACACTTGAAAGTCATTTCCTCTGTGTCCAGCAGAAGCACACACCATTGCCCTTAATCCAGGGCAGGAATCTCACACACCCACAGAGACACACCCAAGACCACAGATAAACTTCATCATTCTTCCTTACATCACTCTTCCTCTTACTACATTAAATTCCTCCCTTTTATCCAGGCATCCTACTAATCAGCATTTTGGATAGCACAAACAGAAAGCTCTCATTCCAAGACTGGGAACACAAACCCAGCAGAGAGCCTGTCTGTTTTCTCAAGGAAGTTACACAGTCTTCTGTCTTGCTCAGTTAGTGGAAACTGGGCTTGCTTTTCAGAGGCATCTCAAATATATTCAAATGTTCTATTCAAATATACCTGAACAACCTGAGGTCTCTGCCTTTTTTACCTTAAGAACTTTGAAGAATTGGCATTTATCCTGAACCAAAGCAACATGCATTTGACAGGGTTATTAAAACAACCTTCCTGCTCAGGCTTGAGCCTGTGCCTTCCAGTTTCCTTCTCCACCTCAATTTATCTTCCTCCAGTTGAAATCACTGTTACAGCAGATGAGGTTTATCAAATTTATCAAACAAAAACAGCAGCTCCTACATCCACACCTCCAAATGAACTCTAGGGGAAGGCATTCATTTGTACACCACTCCTCTTCTTCATGATTAAAGTAACAACTAATTGGGTAGGATGTTAGCTCCCCACTATCTCTGATATTACTCATCAGGCTGAAACTACTCATCACTGAATTGGTTCAGAACCATCCAACTGTACATGTAAATGACTGCAGCTTTCATAGATGATGCTTTCATAGCCCTGTAAAAATAACACCTATTTTCCAGTAGACTGCGGGAATGACAGACCATGAAGTTCCTCAGGACCTACAGTCAATGCCACATCAGGACTAAAGTTTAGGATTTAGGCTCCTCCACTATAACCCTTATTCTTCCAGACAAAAGTAATGCACCTATGTAACAGGATGTGAAAACTCCTGGCATCCTCTTGCAGCTCCCAACTAATCTCAGTTTTCCTTCTCCACAGAGTCTTGATGAGATCAGATGCATTCTCCAGAGCACAACTTGTGCAGGCACCCGCCTGGATGGCGCTGAGAGCACACAGACCTCTGCAAGGAAGAAAATCCCTGTGGAACACAATTCATTTTTGTGTGTTGGACACGTGCCTAATGTCCCAAATTTACTCAGAAGGAGGAAATGACCAACCATCACCACCAGGTCAAGAAGGCACTTCAGTGCTGAGTTTCCAGTTCACACGGCATTTGCTCAGCGTTTTTCATCACTTCTCTGCAGCTCTGAATGCTGCTGACTAGCAAAGACGGGTTGAAACTGCTATGCCAGGGCTTGTTCCAGCTTGGTAAATTCAATTAAGTACAGCAGAAAAAGTCCTCTTCTGATAGAGCCAAAGATTCTTTGGCTAAACTGACTAAATCAACTGCTGTTTCTACAAATGACAATTCTACCATTTTTGCCCTCACCCTTCAGTAGTTTATACCCTGCCACTCCTCCACTCTTTATCTTTTTTTTTTTTTTTTTTAAGGTGTAGAAAATACAAAGACTACACAAAAAAGAAAAGATACTCTGGCTCATACACCTACCACTTCAACAAGTTTGATAGCTCTAAAGGTGCAGTGTATACACATTGCCAAAAACCTGGAGTCCACAAATGGACCATAAAAAACATGTTGGCTTCTCAAACTCAATAGGCATTTTAGATATAATGATAACACAGCTACCTAGAAGTACTCGATGGAAACTCTTCTTAAAACAAAACCCTTTCAATTTTTATCTGCTCCTCTTAAGCTAATGACTGCACTTCTGTGAAGCTTATGGTGTCACCCTGTATTTTAGTGAAAGAGAGTCAAGAAAGTCTCGGCTTTGGAAATTTAAAGTTAACTGCATGAAAATGATGGGCTTCCTTGATCATATCTCCAAGGGTCCCATCTAGGTTTTAGGACTTGACATCATGGCACTGCTGCACCTAAAAGGAGACACAAAGTTTTTCTGCTGCTTCAAAGGAGTTTAGAGATAGCTGGATAGGCTCACTTCTGAGACATGTGTTTGATGGTTGAACCATTGTCACATCTCCAAAGAAAATCACCAAGCTGTCTAGATTACATGGCAGGACCTGACAAGCCCTTCCTTGGCAAACTATTTAAATTCCACAAAATGGCAAGGCAGAGCACCTAGGAACCTGAAACAGTAGAAGCAGCCTGTTTAGAATGCCTACTATGTATCAGCTCTCAACTTCATATAAGAGCTGGGTACACCCTCATTTAAATTAATCCCATTGTCCAGGAATGCCACTTCTCTAGGCCTCAGGTATTTATCAGTAGTGTTTTCCAGCCTTCAGAGGAAAATTTGGCAGAGGGGCAGGCTATCAGCTCTTGCAGCAGAAAGCTCAGTACAGAACCAGGCCACCACATCAAAAGCAGTCATTTATTCCCTTAATTCCCTCAAAGAAAAAAAAAAATTTCCTCTCTTCACTGCTGCCTGCACAGTGCTGGCTTAGGCACAGCACTGTGAGGAAAGCCAGGGCAGGGAAATAGAGCTGGTCGTGCTTCTCACCAGCTGATGGCTGTGTTTCCTTCTGCCCAGTGGTGGGGAACCAGCAAAATCCCCTCTCCCATGCCAGCCCCCAGCACCAAGCTGCTTACCAGGGCTGGGAGCAAGTCTGGAGAAAGGTTAATTCCAGGAACAGCCAGAAACACGGCACTTTGGCAATGAGAGCATGAGTCCCAGTGCAGCTTGCCAGCTTTCTGCCAGTGGCTGGCAAGCATTGGTTTGCAGGACTGGGTTGAGATGTCCGGGATGTCTGCAGGGGCAGGCCTTGGGCTGCTGTGTTTGGGGGCAAGGGGAAGTGCCAGTTTCCTCTGGCTGCCACCACAGTCTTAACGTGACATTCAGCAGCAGCATATTAACTCACTTGTCACAACACTGCACTGTCAGCCCCATTTTTAGTGATGCCCCTGTGCACCTGCACAGCTACAGCAGCCACACCAGTCACTCCCCTCAATAAAAGCAAAAAAATGCACCATAAGAGTGTAAGGCAGGACTGCATCAGGAGAGTAATGGGCTAAATCAATGGGCAGGACCTGACTGCAAGCCAGGACCTCTTTATCAGTGCTGGAGGTCCTGTTCATCTCCAGCTGAAAAGCAGAAAACTGCAGAGGCTTTACTCGTTATTTTTGCTAAGTCCTGCAGCAGGATGTCTTCCTGCCCTCCAGACCTGGATTGTGCAGCTCTGTGCTTCCTCCAGTAGTTATACATAGAAACAATCCATTAACAGTCAGGTTAACGCACGGCACATAAATAGACCGTACTTGTCAGCATGTCTAAGCCCTACAGGTCAGCTGGCCACTTTATTTAAGAGACTCTGCAGCAGACTCACTGCAGGAAAGCAGGACTTTCCACTCTGGATTACAGGGGCAGAGTATGATCAATTGTTTTTTGTTGTTTTTAAAAAAGCACAAGACAAAACTTCAGCACAAGTGAAAAATCAAAAGAAAGCTGAAAATTATTTCTTCTCTAATCTGTGTCTTCTGTGCTTATGTAGCAGAATAAAAGCAAACAACCTGAATGCAGCCAGATGTTGCATTTCAGAAAGCTTGGGTGGGGGCTGAAGAACAGAATCCACTCTGGGGATCAATGCCTGCATTTTAAAATGCAAATATTTCAGAAGACATCAACACATCACTAACGTTATTTGGATGTTCAGGTTGCCTGAGGGAGGGCAAAAGGGAGTCCTGCTATTCATAAACTGTGTTTAGTTTTGAAATTAAAAGCTCAAATATAAAGGCTTAGCAGTTCTCAAGAAAAAGACCCCAACTTTTTCAGCATGCAAGCGGCATCACTTCTCCACAAAAACTTGCTTTTAGAAACAGATGGCAGCCTGCAAGACCTACAAATCCTTTGTCTGGAGTGGCAAACTAGGCCCTATTGCCCATCAAAGTCAACCGTCACATTGTGAAGCACTGACCCTAACAAATCCATTATGTTTCTTTCTACCACAGTGCTAAACCAGACAAAATGAGTCAGACTTAATAGGAAAGGGTGAGGGATTTTAAATCCCTTTCCCCACCATCCCCACAAAAATAATGACAAAGGAGAGAGTCTGCATTGACCCTCCACTGGCGAGCCCTGCCATGAGGGCTGCCCGCGTGGGCCAGGCTGTCCGAAGAAGGATGGATTTGGGGTTGGAGCATTTACGTGGCACAGTGCAATGGCTCTGGAATCAGCTCACTGTCAGTCAAACTACCCACACAGGCAAAAGCGAATATCCCGAGCAGGAAAGAAAGGCCCTTATGCTGGCTGAATAATTAGGTCTGATGTGCTTTGTAGTTTCTCAGCCCTCCCTTCCCAGCTCTGCCGAAGTGCTGTGTAGATACACAGCACAGAGATGGAGAAAGCTCTTCACAGGTACTGCAGGGAAGAGAATAAAATGTTTTTTCTCGTCTGTCAGCTGAACTCAGGCAATGTGAAGAAAATAGGAGCTCATATCAAAGAACTGCTGCCTTCAGTCAAGGGAGAAAACAACAGAGAAGCCTGCTGAGGTGATGACGGACGAGGCGATGGTGTGGAAAGGATCGAAAAGCCTTTTCCCTGCTATGGCTATTTGGTGCATCTTGACACACAACAGGAAACACCCTTCACTGGTACTGTCAGCAGACATCTCCCATCAAGGAACACTTTTATCAAAGAAAAAAAATCTCTCTCAGTAACAGTGGGTCCCATTTATGAACAATTCAACCACTTTCATCTTGCATATCTAAAAACAAGAGACAACAAAAAAGTCAATGTCCTCAGAGCAACAGTTTGGCTGGATTCTTCACACTCTCATAGAAATTGCTTCCCATCCCCCTCCTTTAGTGGTTTTCTTCAGCATAAAACAGTCTCTCAAGGACATGGCAACAACGACACTGAAATTCAAAGCATTGAGATCAAACACATGAAGCTGACGCTCATTACGGCTAAATTATGTCACCTATCCAAAGGCTCAAGCTTATTATTTAGGACAATACAACAGCCATTAATCACAGCCATTGTGTATTGCTCGAAAGGCTTCTAGAAAGCTAAAGAATACAACGGAGATTTATTATACTACAGTGCCAGATTTAATTACATGGTTTTCTCCTCAGCATCTCGCCACTTGTAGTTCACCACCTGTTTGCATCGGAGGACCTGAAATAAAGACGTGCTGGCCCTTGAGGCCAGGCACGCCAGAGAGGCTTGTGCTGCACTGTTCTGTGGCTGCTGTAGCAGAACAGACCGTTTCAGGGGAAGCTGGCAGGCAAATCACTTGTGCAGAGCTATTGTTTTCCTTCTGAAGTTTTAACTTTCCAGTTTCTTCTCAGATATATTTACATGCAGAAAAAGTACATGGTTGAGCCCGAGAGCAAGGGGAAACAGCTCGCTGCCTTCTTCCTAAAGCTTCAGTGCAAAGATTCATGCCCTCACCACCACGACAATGTATTTAAGCAGTATGTCTGTCTGCTGGCAGCCTTCTGAGTTTGCATTTTCTTCTATAAATATTTAATGTAGGAGAACTGTTCATGTTACCCACTTTGACCGAAGTGTTTTGACAGCCATGCTCACCACATGACAATGATGCTCTATTTAACACTGCAGCTGCAGACAGGAGGATTTGGTTTCAGTTTTATACAATATTATGAAACTGATGACCTCCTACAAAATAAACCAGATAATACACTTTTAAGGCGTAGAATTTAAATGCATTAGCAAGACAATTGTCAGTAAGCCACTATAAGAAAAAAATCAGAAATGTAACTCCTGAATGCAAAAATTTGCTTAAATTTAACTGCCCTTCCTTTTAATTAAACCTATTCAGATGGTGAAAATTAAAGATCATCAAGCCTGCAAAAGCTAAGTAACCTCCTGAAACTGTTTCTCTTAAAGCTAGAATAATTTCCAAACTTTCTGGGCCACAAGTTGTCATCAGCCCTCAGAAGCCTCTACACACTTCTACCAACCAGTTAATTGAATATGCACAATACTCTTTGATGGCTCGGGATCACTTGGCTTGCCCCCAGAGAGGTTTGATCCCCAAGGGAGATTTGATCCCAACCTCTCTCTAAGGTACAAAGGCTCAGCATGGTCTGGAGGCAACTAACCAAGAGTCAGTGTTTCACATCTGAAGATCACAACATTTTTCAGGTAGAGAAAGTTCAGGGAAACAAAAAGGCCTTAGTAACCCACCTAGTCAAACCCACACAAATAGCTCTGCTACTCTTAGTTACGTGGAAAGGCACTTTAATACTCTCACTTTAATGTGGAATCACTTAAGCACAGTTTGAAAAAAATATGTAATGTAAGAAAGAGAAACTGAGTCAGCAATGTTTATCCTTTCTGATGACCCCCCTGGCTCCCAGGCATCATCTCGGTTACCCAGGGGTTCATTAATGCATTCATCTATTACAAGCTTGCTGGAAGCATGGAGCCATGCCACTTTGGTATGAGCAGATTAATCAAGCATGGATTGCCAACCTTCCACTGCAAGGCAATGCCATCTCCTTCTGGGCTATTTCAGTGGGCAGATTCAGCTGGATCTTGTCATTTACTTCCAAGACAACTCATAAATGCAAAGTGATTAGCCATCCCTTGCAGCACCTTTTACTGGAGTTACTCAAAATTTAATGCACTTAATACAGTTTTATGACTCCTAATGCATCATTAGCACTTTAATACATCAGAATACAGCTCTTGGTTCTTAACAATACCATCAGAAAGGTCAGAATAGCTTTTTAGCACAATAAAGCATGAGGATGAGCTGGTTTGTTCTTAAATATGGGAAGGGAGAAGATTAAGAAAGAAAAAGATAGTCAAGAACTTTCTCCCTCAGCATATTCTGCTGTTGTATCTCCCATTCAGGGCATTTTGAAAAAAATACAGAAGTGTTTTTCCAAAGACACATCTCTGGATGCAGTTGTACCAACACAATGAAGCTCCTACATCCTTTCATGGAGCTGGAGGAAAGACCTGGACCCTGAAAACGACCACCTTAGAACGGCTATTTATTGCCAAACATAGCCTTGTTCCCACTGCCTGTTATCACACTGTAGGAGCTGAGACTGAGCAAGAAAGACTGAGAATGACAGCATTAACACAGCAGCAAGGTTTCACAGGTATGGGTGAATAGTACTAGGGATTATGCACCAGGATACCAGGACAGAAATCATGGTCCTCTCATCTGCAGCTCCTTTTGCTCACACAAGCCCGTCAGCTCCGATCTCCCTTCCTTCTCCCTCAGTACCACGAGTTACCTGCATTCCCCAACACAGCAGATGGGCAGAAGGCAATGCAGCTCTGCTCGGATCTCTGTCTGGATCCCAGCTATGGGGCTGCCAATTAGCCTGCCAGGATACCCACGTGGAGGGGCCTCTCTTGCTTTAGAAAGTGCTGTTGCTTTTCCCGCAGCCTTTGTATTATTGGAAGGTTAATTAGGATCTCTGCTCTAGCTGCAGGGACTTCACCAAAAAAAATCCCCTATCTTTTCCTTTCCATCTCTGACAAAATTAAATTGACCTGTGGGCTCAGAAGTTGGTAGATAAGGATACAGATTGGTTTGGGGGGTTGGTTTTTGACTTTTTTTTTTTTAAATGAAAAGGAAACAAGCCTAGTGTGATCATGTTATCAATCACACAAGCTGAGTTTTGAGTGTGATAACACTACACTATTAACAACACAGATGGTCTCCTGCTTAGCATCAGCTTTCCTTTTGAGTTATTCAGTGCAGAAGCAACACTGGGACGCAGTCAGAAGTCACTGTCACAAAGTGCTGACAAAATATTAACCAATAACTGAAACTCAATACACATTTTGAATTGCAAATAGCTTTCAGATCATTATCATCATCACATATGATCTATATCTTGGACCTTCCACTGCGATAGCTGCTCTGAGCAATTCACTCTCAGCTCTGGGACAGACCTAAATCTGCCTTTTTTCCCCAGCTCCTGGACAACTGCCTCTTCCAGTGCTAGCACAGACCTGCAGGCAAGGAGCATGAATATATCCAGGCCCTAAGACAAGATGTTTTCTCATTCTTATTCCCGCTGAAAGCACAAGAGCTGAACTAATCGGGGCCCCGAGCTCCTGGGTCACAGCCAGGGCACCCGCGCCAGGGACCTCAGCTCTTTCTCACCTGCTGACAGGGACAAAGCAGGGTCTCAGCTCATTAAGGCAGAGTTTCCATGGGAAGTTCAGCCCACATTAAACTAGAGGGATTTTTTTAACACTGTGTTAGGCTGAGTAATTTTCAACAGGCCTCTTTCTTTCCCCACTCAACTCACCACCCTGTGGGCAGCTCCAAGTAGAAAGAAAACAAAGACACAGGCATAGAAATGACAGTAAGTTATTACCCAGAACTGCTATTGTGCAAGTTAACATCTCGTGTCACCATTCCCCTTTTGCTAAGTGTGACAGCAGAACATGGCTACAGCTGCCTCACCCTATGCAGATGTTCATATTTATATGGGAAAAAAACGATTACTTAATAGCATTCCCTTCACCAGGATTCTTTAATTCTTAGTCATTCCCCAATTTGAGATAGAAACACTAGACTACACATCCCTGCCTGAATTAAGAGAGTCAAACAACATCTGCTATCACACTTGCTAAAGCCAGAAAGAGTCAACATATTTGCAAATATAGTGTAAGAGAAACCTATTTTGAACAGCACCATCTTGGGAAAAGGCTAATCCATCCATGCTGAATAGCCACTATCCTGATTTCCAGAGATAAATATTCTCCCTTAATAGATTTATAACAATAGTAGTTACAGACAAAAGCTGACAACCAAAAAGGGGTGCATTAGAGACACTGTAATACCATTCTTCCTGGCTTTGATATTCTTGCAGTGTTTACAAGGAATAATGTAAAGCAGAATATACCTTTCACAGCTTTGCACACATCCACCATCAGTCATTTTACAAAGCACCTGGCAGTTCTTAAGCATTGTGAGTCATGACCAGCACTTAATCTTCGTATCTTCACAGAATTTTAGGGGGTTGGGTATTTTCAGTCTTCTTTGTTGTTTTTGTCTGGATTCTTTTGTTTGGATTTTTTTTTTAAGCAAGAAGTGTGGATTCTTCTCCAAATACTGGGTGCTGTGTGTTTATTCTTCCAGTATAACTATATGAAAATAAAGTGAGAAGGTACCAAATCTACATTACAGTAAAGTCCCATTCTAGAAACAGTGCAGCAGCCCTTTATCTCTCCCACACCAGCCAGCATCACAGCTGAGAAAAAGGCTGTGTTAACAGAGCTGTTGTTTTGTTTTTAAGCATAAAATTGTTCTTAATATTCATGTCAGGGTATTGCACAGCATAAAACAAACAAGAATACCAAGTGGGAATGCTGATGGAAAAATAGTATTGTGTGAATAACTAACTCATCAGCAAATCCTCCCCTCCCTCAACAATGAAAAGCCAAATATTTATTCAATTGCATATCGCATTCTTTGCTCAAATACTTCATAATTTGAATTTAAAACAACAAATCTCAATTCTCTTTCCTGAGCATCTCATGGGAGACCAGAGGGCCCAGCAGAAGGTATTTACACCATCTGATTGGATTAATCTCAGCAGCAATCTAGAGAAAAAGCAGCAGAGGTGGGCTCTTAAATGAGTGATTAGGGCCCTCTGGACAGCCTCCAGGTCGGTGAGAACACGGACTGCAGAACCCGTCAGACACCTGAAGTCAGTGTAAGCAATACCTATTTCAACCATGGCAGCAGCATCCTCTCCCAGCAGGCTTCAGCTGCATCCCAAGTATTGGTCAACCCAAGGCAGACTGCTTGGCCCATCTGATCAATATTTCATTGAGGAATTACCAGATAAGCAAGAGCTTGGTTTCATCACTTCATTACAAAGAGCTCTTGTCTTTCAGTCACAAGAGACTCAAAGCACCTCTGACACCTGGGCAGCCTTGTATAAGGAGCATCCATGGTGATACCTGATTTTCCCTTGTAACTCTAGTTCCTGCTAACACAGGTGACATGGCATCACATCGCGTGCCACCGCATCCCAATCCGCTTGTACGTGAAAATAGCTCTGCATGGAAATGAGCAGAGGTTTATAGAGATGCTGAGGGGAAAATGCAAATTTATATAAATAATTTCACTCATCCATGAAAAGCAGCAGCCACTACACACCCATCATGACAGTTGAGCTTGGCTTCTTTTTTTTGTTTAATCCTGTCATTGTTTACGCAGAATGGTGTTTCAGATTAAGCCCCCTTACCCTTCCACATGTTACTCTTTAACATGACAAGAGAATCCCAAGAAGGAGGGGACAGAGGATTCTTCTAGCTTTCATGCTGTGCAACTTACCACTCACACAGCTTCAAAGCATGATTTGACTCCTTATAAAGCTTGATATACAGCTTGCTGTTTTGGGTTTTTTTTTAAAGTGCTACTAGATCCCAGAATTATTATTGCAATTTGATGATTAAAATGACTGTGAAGCAAAGTCAAATTCATGCTCCAAGGGGAGGGGGGTGCTCACTCTACAAGACTGACATATTTAAACATTCTCTCTGGACACAAACCAAGAACTGCTGACATTTTTGTATGAAATTGTGAAGGTTGTTCTCCAGGGAGAGAACACGTTTGCTTTACAGATCCACCAAAACCAGACCCCTCCCTCCAATACTACATTCTACTAAGAGTTACATTTTATACAATCACTTGTAGCAGGTCACTGAGATCTAGAAGAATCCTTCAAACCAACTCTACACAGAGTATGCACTGGTAAGGGAATATTCTTTCCATTTTACTCTTTAAGCATCTGCATGTATGTTTTGTTATTTTTCATGGACTGTGTAGGTATGGAGGTAGAAGCGAAATAAAGGAGAGAGAATGGCTTCATGTTTTCAGTCAGGCACCTCCACCAAGCTTAGGACACCTCATAAGGGACCTCTCAGCTAAGAAAGAATGATCAGACAGCTGAGTAAAAATACCTTTGACTCTAAGCAAGAAGCACAAATTGAGCCGTTTATATTTTCATACTCATGTAACAGAAGTTTCTTCCAGCCATGCCTGTATCTGACGCCTCAGCAGTCTGTTACACATTAGTCACCTCCCCAGTAAGTTTCTTTTTCTATGATGACCCATCATCATTTCTTCCCTAATTACTTTTGGGACTATCAATATGGCTAATGTGACCACAGTGAAGGCCTACTGTTTCCGGACAAAATTCGTTTTTCCTCAATGCAACTTTTCCTACTGTATATATTTTTGCTATTTTCTGATCAAAAGGTAGATCATGAAAAAAAAAAAGATGAGAAAAAAAATGGTAGGCTATTTACACTCATGAACTTTATGTAGGTTTACGTATTCCATACAGTTCCTTTCCATACACACCAGAAGTGGCTGAACAAGCTGCTTGTAACGTTCTTTCCATGTATGTAAGTGGTGTCAGATAGCACCAGCCAAACATTGCAGCATTAACTGCATCAAAGTGCATGCACTGTTTGGTTTTTTTCCCCTTCATTCACATTTCTCCTTGACTCCAGCCCTCATTGCAACAGACCAGAACTGCAAAGGGAGCAGTGTGCCAGCCACGTATCCAGTGCCAGCCCACGCAGAGGCTTTGCGGGCTGTATATTTGCCAGCATGTTTTAGGGACGAGCTGGCATTAAGGACAACTTGATTAGTCCATGACAAGCGGGTGAAAGAAGGCAGGCAAGAAAGCCCTGACACCCTTGCCCTGCTGGCTTACGTGCAGCTCAGCCTCTCCTGAAGCAGCTCATTTTGGAGTTATTCCTATGTCGAGCTCTGCATTGGCACAGGAGAGCTGTGGAAAGGGTGTCAGGACGCTGGCACAGCTCCTGCAGCACTGGGAAATGGCTTTGGCGAGGACACGGGAAAACAGCTGAGCAGAGAAATCAATACTACAGTCACGCACTGCCCTGGGCAATTCTGACACATTTATGGTTACTGCTCTTCCGATTCCAGAGGGGTGGGTATCGCCTTCCCTCAGATGCCACCACCCCCCAGCACAGTGAGGACCAGGGCGGAGGTGGACATCGACACAGGAGCCTCTTCCCTGGCAGCAGGGACCTTCACCTTAGACTCAAACCCACCACGTCCGTACCCTCCCTGCCAATGTGCAGCCGTGCCAAGGCCCAACCTGGCCCTGCCACGCTCCCTGGGATGTGCCATGTTTGCCTGTCCGTGCTCTGGGCCCGTGGACCCTGTCTCTCCACAGCCACTGCACCACTAAGCCGCCAGGATGGGGCCAGCAGTGACTTCAGGCTGATGTGCAGGAACAAGATTAGGGCTGGATTTAGGTCGTTCTTATAAAGGACAGCAGCTCAGCTATTCTGCCCGGCATCGCTTTGATTACTGCTGCAGCTTACACTGTGCGAAGGAAAAAGGCTACCTCCTGCAATATTAACAGAGCAGTTCCTAGGGTTTTCACTGAAAAACACCGCTCACGTACACTATCACACACTCCTCACCTCTGCTACTGCAACAGTCACTGACAGAAAAGCAGCCTCTGAGTGTGCAAAAGGCTTTAGTCTCTCTAAGTGGAAATCAAAACAGGGCTTATCTGGCAAGCAAAGTACAAGAAATTCTCTTTGGTTTAGCATTAGTGAGTCAGTACTATTGATAGGAATAATGATGTTTTTCCAACCCAATCAGTACCTTATTTCCATAGGAATACAGTACAAAAAACTTAGATGAAGGCAAATGTATAAGAGAATAATGACACCAGGGCTAGGCAAGCATTTAAATCCAGTGTTTCTCTGGCATATATACAGAGAGAGAATGAAAGTGCTATTACTAAAACATAACAGTATGTCACATCCATCAGCAATTCCACAAATGGTCTGTTATCCAAGTGAGCAAGAGAGTTACTCCTTATTAAAGGTTATGGTAACAGGAGATCATACTTGTCAATAATATTGACAGTTCTTTTTAAAAAGCACTCTTTCCTTTGGCTGCAGAAATCTTCCTACAGGAGCTAAGTCTTTAAAGCATAACTCAGATTTAAAAAAAAAACCACATAAAAATCTTTGTGGCATAACAATGGAATTGGTTTTCCCCAGTTGGGAAAAAAAAAAGTTTAAGAATAAACCATTACAGCAACTATCCATGCCACCACCTCTAAAGATGCAGAAGAGAGCAGAAATATTACTTCTATTTCAGCATCAAGGTTTCTCGAAAGCAGGGATTATCTCCATACTCCTTTAACTAGAAAAGCAACACTGTATTTATGCAGAATAAGATTTGGTTTCACATGAACAAAATATTAAACCAGCTTAGATTTTTATCAAACAGGTTTCCTAAATGTAGATGCCGTGTTTCCCCATTATTATGACAATTCACAAAAGAGTGGCAGTTACTTCAGTAAGCCAGCTACTCCATCCAATCCCTAATCCAAAAGACTTGGTTTTTTCCAGCTGTAATGTCAGACAATTTAGTGCTGCATTTGAGCATCACTTCTTAAGGCAGGCTGGAGAAATGCTTAAATTCCATCCCTCCCACAAGTCCTACAAAGATCAGAAAACCTAAGCAATCTACCTCAATTGATTCTGAGGAGCAAGTGAAGTTTTGTTAAATTGAACAGCATAAGCTACCTCTGTCTCTACTTGCACCACTGTCATCTACATCCAGGTTACTTAACCTGGACAATCCCTCCAAAAATGCTTTGTGCAAATCAGGACCGCACTTAAAAATGGAAAGCAAAACTTCTGTAGCCTGCTTTTCATTTGCGTCAATTGAGTAAGTCATGAACAGGACTTGCAACTGTTCAGATGCTCCTCGGTAAAGGGAAATTTCTCAGTCTATTTCCAGCAAAGCAGGAAAAAATCCAATTGCCTATTTTCAGAAGCGCCATGTCTACAAGAAGCTGTATAGTTGTAGTAGTGCCACCAAGTTTTCTGGAAGTGCACTCGGTGCACAGACTTGGCACGAAGGAGGCGCGCTGGAGAACACCACAGGCTGCGGGGAGGCTCTGCAAGGCGTGAGCATGCAGGTGCCAAGCACACACAAGGACGAGAAAGTCTTTTGGCTTTCTAAAAATAAGAGCCTGCTAGATAAGAAGCACAGTTAGCCAGACTGCAGCATGCCGTGTTTGGATTTCAACATTTCATTGAAGGGAAATTAATTACCAATATCTGGATATTGGCAGCGGAACAGAATGAGGGCAGAAGAAATGTGCATTTTCCCCAAGACATTCAGCATTTCCAAGGAGTGTGACCAGCAACCACTCTCTGCTTTGCTGGCCATTAAAATGAAGAATTTGGTCTTAAAAGTAGAGCAATGAAGCTCTCTGCAGTTTTCAGGTATACACTGAATGGGACAGTAAGACATTAAATCTTTACACAATGGTCAGAACTAAACAGTGTAAAATACTTTTGCTAGACAAGATACCATAACTAGAATGTCTTCCCACCATAAGCAGTCTTGAGGTAGTATTTACAGTTTATGTGTGGAAAAATAGCTGTAAATCTTTTCACAGAGCAAGCGGGCTACCAGAATTCCACCAATATGCACATTCTAAGACACAGAAAGCACCATCCAACATGGTCCTTCAGGGCCCAGTTCCCATGCTGGTTTACTGCACCTTCTCTTCTTCCAAACCTCACCCTCAATGGAGCACAGACCAGTTCTTCCACTTCAGAACAGAACACACATCCCTAATTCTCTCTCCACTTTCCTCCAGAGCACTAAACTACTTCCTCAATAGAAGATATTTCATTTTATTTTCAATTGAGCCATATGTACTCTGGATTTTTCTAAATTTTAATTTGTGACACCCTAACAAGATACTACAAAATTTAACTTACTCCCCAAGCAAATGGTAAAAGCTGCTACAGCCAGAAAAACCTCGTGCCCTGCACATACAGTTCATACTATATATGAACGTAAGGTTCATGCAGTATGACAAAATATGTCATAGAAATAATTTAATGAACAATTAGGTCTTTTCATGAAATGCAATGTTAAACATTTACTATAACAAATTCACTTAAGCACATGCAATTCCAAGGCTGATAGTCTCAAAATGGCCTTACCTGAAAGAAGTAGGCACGAAGAGGAAAGTGAACTGAAATTCATTTTCCATCAGCCCTGAACGTGAGAGAAAAGCTCCCTTCATCCTATTCTAGTGGAGTTCAACAGGGCACTGAAACCAATACTGACATTTTCATGCTTTTCAAGATATTTCACATCAAATACCCTGCTTTTCTTTCATGACCTCTCCAACTATTAAGTGCCAAGAAATCCCTAGAGAGTTTCCTTTCCTTCCTCAAGTCCCTAGAAAGAGGGGGCTTTTCCCTCCATCCTTGAGCGAGAGCTTTGTGATAAAGGCCGCAAGTGTTTTGACAACATCATCATCTATACGCAATTTTGTTGTGTGTCTGGATACACTACCAAGTTGAGCAATAGGTAAACAGTTTTAACTTCTCAAAATGAATTCACTTAAAAACCGCAAATCAGCCATCTGAAAAACCAGCTGTGAGCAAGTCGCTGCAAAAAAAAAAAAAAAAGAAAGAGGCAAATCTGTACCAGAAAATATTGTACATGCAAAAGAAAACAAAAATAATCTAAGCAAAATTAATTGTTTGCTTGGTGGAAAATTCTCATTTATCAAACTTATTTTAAGCACTGAGCACCCATCCAGTGGAACAAGACCTATAAAGCAAGATACTCTTTCCTAAAAGCATGTCAAAATGTTATACAACTATAAAATATGGATTTTATTTCATTTTCTGAACAGACATATCAACCCTACAAGAAGAATTAGAAAAGCAGTTCTTTGCCCTGCCTTCAAGAGTAACACGGAAACATTTCCCTTTATGCCTGATGCTGTAGATCAGGATTTTTTGGTGCCTTTTCTTTCAGTTGCAGGGAGCTTTTATGGAAAGAGATTTGGGCTTAAGCCATAGGCAAGGAAAGCCTCCATGCAGGGGAGAGTCCCGGGCTGTCCCCAGCAAAGGGAGGGCACAGGTCAGGGAGCTCCAGATGACGCCAAAGCTGACTCACCACAGCTCCTGAGCACACCACGTACCCCTGTCAGCTGCCTGTGCTCAGAAGATCACACCGAGTCCATCTGAAAGCTGAAAACCCCCCAAGGATTCTCTAACTTCTGCTTCTCTGTTCACAGGAAAGGCCCTGGGGCCCCCAGAGCTCCTCCTGTCCCTTCTCCTGCTGCTCCCTTGCTCAGCCCCAGCACAGCCCCATCAGTCAGACCTGGGCTGAGCAATGTGCTTTGTGAACACTGGCTGCCAAGGGATTCACAGGTTTGGAGCTAAGCAGGTTCTTGATTACCTTTTTTTGCTAAACTGGGGATGATCTGTGCAGCAGCTTAAGTCACAGCAACTTTTCACTGATGCTGTGATTTACCTCAACAAGCTCTTTAAGCACAAGGACAGCAAGATGCAGCTATCACAGCTACCTAACTCAGAACTGAAAGAACAGGATCTTTTATTTCTACAAAGAGTTTTAAGAACATTTTTAGAAAGAATAGCCATTTGTGTGCTTCCTGTGATACAAGAGACTTTCTGTTCCCTCAAGCATCTTTCTCCCCACCCATTCCGGCAACGAATTCAATCTTAGCAGCTTAATTTTTTAAACCTGTAACACAGATTTCTAGATGGGTTCTCACTACTGCCTGCCTACAGTGGCATTAGTACTCCCCAAGCTTTAACAGAAATGTTTTCTCAGCTATGTCTCAAACCAGCGTTAATTTTTCCATGGCTGCATTATATTTGTGGCTCACAGCACTCCCTGCTCCTCCCCAGCATTTCCCACTGCTGAGCTCCCAGCTGATAGCAGAAAGCTCTTGTCACGAGTCCCTAAAAATATAACATTGCTCAGTGGCAATATTAAAGTCCCATCATATTTCTGTTACTCCACTTCTCCTATCATATGCCAACCCTCCTAGGTATTAAAAATGCCTCCCAAACTGGCATCACCAAAAACATTTGTATGCCCAAACCATACTGCCAGACCTTGTGTAGTTTAAACCAGTTACAAAGACATTGTTCTAAAGACTACTGCTTTTGGTAACTTCTCTTTGAAATTATTCATGACTGCGTTGTATTTTATAAATGGGTATATCCTAGATGTGCCAAAATACCTTTCTTTTACTGGAAAATGAAAGGGGGACTCTAGCTTTGAAATCTGCTTAGTGTTGCTGGAGTAGTTCAGCTAAACCTCCTGAATGAGCATGGAAGATGAGCCCTGTGGTTGAGGCACTACACTGCATGAACCCAGGCTGTCCTTGAGCGGCGCTGCCCAAGAACACACCTGTGCATCTCACTGGGAAACGGTGCAAAAATCAGCAAAAAACAAGCTTGAAAGTCTGTGTACATCAGGGAAGGCACAGCCAACACAGCTTTAAAAATAGTTTCTTTTCAGATAGAAGAGTTAGAGATGACTAAAAAGTTTAGGCAGCTGAAACCCCAATAGATCATATCATGCAAATTAAACCCTGTACGCCATCAGCTGGGAGGTGGCTCACGAGTCAGGAGTTTTCTACTAAAAGCAGCAAAACTGAAAATATACAACTGTGGTCACTGGTACATGTGAAAAAAAACAGAGATTAGAGCACATTTGGTTAATGCTTCAACTTGGAAACCCCAGGGCTACCTCCAGTATGTGCTCACTGCCAAGGGTAGAGACTTAGCTACGCTGCATTAAGATAAGGCTTCTTGGAAAGTCATTCCTTGGAAAGATACGTGCATCCACCCCTTTTACAGGTGACAAAAACATGAACTTCAACCAGTGTACATTGATCAGTGATACAGATCATCACGTCTT
Source organism: Atrichornis clamosus (assembly GCA_013400975.1). NCBI lineage: Eukaryota > Metazoa > Chordata > Aves > Passeriformes > Menuridae > Atrichornis > Atrichornis clamosus. The sequence continues at coordinate 122,393 of WBMZ01015656.1, forward strand.
CCTCTTACACAACCAGAAGGCAAGGTACTTCCTGATGCAATAGCTGCAAAGACCTCACCAGGATCCCGTCCTCAGGATCCCACGGCCAGGCAGAGGTGCTCACTCTGACAGCTACAGCTGCCTTCAACTTCAGCCACGCACAGCTCCTTTGCCTGCAGTGCTAATGCCCAGAAATGGTCAACCATAGGCACCTGGGCACTTCCAAACTCCTAGCTCCATGAGGAAACATTTAGCTTCTGTGCAATTAAGCCCTGTTATTAAGCCTGAAGTGGATCGAATTTTATATGTAAAAACCTGACTTAAATCGTTTCTTTTACATAAACAAAAGTGACATTGAGGAAGAACTGCTGCCTTATGCCAACATAATCAGCTCATATCCAGTCATGAGCCCAGAAAAAATAAACATTTTAGAAAATGTGTTAGATCCTATAGCAATGGTTTTGTTCTTTTATTCTGTAATATTTTTGGGGTGGAGCAGGAAGGAAGGATACAGGAACACTATTTCTGAATAGACATAAGATGCAAGTCAGTATAATAAAGATGCAATTCCATTAATTTATTCAGTTCTTCCCTGATCCCTCCCCCTCCTTTCCAGTGCAGATACTGAAGGAAAAGCATCTGCCCCAACAGAAAGCTCGGTCATTCGGCTCCCTTTAATTCCGTAACCCTCAGTTTTCTTCTCCCGCCAGTCGCAACCCCCTGGCCGCGGCCGGGCCGCTGGGCCCACCCTCCGGGGGCTGCCGGGGGCTGCTTGTCCCCGCCACCATCAGGGACCAGGGCCAGCGGAGCCCGGTGCGCGGGGAGGGCGCATCCCGGCGCCAAACGCTCCCCGCCGCCCGGCGGGAGCTGCACTCGGGGGGATGCTCCACCAGCCCCTCCGGAGGATGCTTTATCCTTCAAAGTCGCTCCCTCCCTGCGACTCCCACCGGCACGGCGACCCCCTCCTCTTCCTCCTCCTCCCCTCCTCGCCCCCTCCTCGGGGGGAGCAGACATTTTGAGGCAGCGCATCCCCAGAGCCCGGCGAGCCGCAGCGGTGCGGGCGAGGCCTCCCGGCGGCGCCGCTCACCTGCCAGTTCGTCGGGCTCCAGCCCGCTCTCCGCGTCGATGCCGCACAGCACGAAGTAGTGGGCGAAGCGGCAGGGTGCCGCGCCGGGCCCGGGGGCGCCGCTCCCGCTCATCCCGCCGGCGGCTCCCGGCGGC